>JBCEWB010097083.1:0-12256 GCA_039654565.1 Peronia peronii
CAATAGTAATTCCTTTTTCATTTATATTAGTCAAGCCTATTCTCTACCTTTTAATTACTTTCAAGAAATTCATTAAGTGCACTCAGATCAGAATGCATCATTTTTGTTTTAGCTGTCATAAATTTCACTGCAATTATGTCTTAGCAGTCCTAATGTTTTTGACCCTTGCTCTTTAGGGCTGCAACTGATTACACATTTCTTTAATGGTACAATCATGGGATTCAAAATTTTGTCAAAAAGTCATGTTGACCAAAATGGTGCCAGTGCCAGAAATAAATCTACATCACATCACTGTGTTCATCAAAACTGAGAACATTTCACAGAAAAAAAAAATTATCCTCATATTTAGATTCTGTTCAGACGACACCATAAATAAATTACTTACATCAAAATGTTTCCTGACTTTATATGCTGTTTGTATTTTGTGTTTCACGTTGATTCCTTCTGTTGAAAAGTAGAGCAGAGCACCATACCACTGAAAAAGGGTGAAAACAGAAAATGGTTTTAGTTCAAAGAAATATCACCTTAACTGAAAACAGGCAGTCCCGTATCACACTTTGTCACTGTGCCAAAAATAAAATATAAACAGCAATCTCCTTGTACTGTTATCTTTGGCACAGAAACAAGTTGATTTCAAAATCTTCTTACCCATGCTTGTTTACTTTTGAAATCTAAAACCTCTATTTAGCAAATATTATTCATAGTGTAAATCTGATGGTCTCCTATTGGTCTGTATTCTGTAAAAACAATGACACTGCACATTGTACTGTAATCTCTGGCACAGCTTTTACCTTGAACTGATGAAATTTCAAAGTCTGTTTGTTCATGTATATTCCTTACTGAAATCTGAAATTCCCTCCCACTTGTCTAGTGTTGAGATTTGAATGCAGTTTCATTCTTCAAATCTTCAGAAACACTATAATTCCATTATTTTTAGATTGGTCAGATTATAGTGGCACAATCACTTTCAGCCTTGCCAAAAGCAGATTTAGCAATGTATCTTAACCCACTGAACCCTACAGCCCGGTACACCGGGCAGATTTTCCGGTGTTAAATACCCCACAGTCCGGTAGACTGCACTGACACATTTATTCCAGTCCTACACGTCCACTACAGTTAAAAATAGATCTAACAGGTCGCGTTGAGGCAAGGACATTTATGACTACAGTGATTACAAATATCTGCGCCCATGATCACGTTTGAGGCTTGTGTTTACAAAAGATATTCAACATGAAACGAGAAATCTGCATTCTCGGCTCAGGAGGCCAGGGACAGGTGTTTTTCAGGCACTGGTGAACAGGGTTCAAAGGGTTGAACTGAATCAGGATGATCTGCCACTTGATCATGTATAACAAAGATATCACATCTAAGCAGAAACAATAATTAATTGAGAAGAATGAAATTTTACCCGAAATTTGATCACAGAGCAAAATAGAATAACACAATCACACAGTACTGGGCTTGTTTGTTTATAAGGTTAGATGTATATCAAAATCATGTTTTCATGTTCAAAGCACATTTCAGTTCAAGAAAAACAGGACAGCTGTAAGGTAGTCCAAAGCAGTTCACTTCCAACATTTCAACAGTAGTTCACTTTGTAAGCTAAAAATGTTATTTGAATGAAGCTGTGCATTCTGTCAGCTTGGGGCTCATTTCAATGAATTCTACTGACAGGACTCACAGAGCGAATGGAATTCCGAAGATATATTCCCATTAATCATTTCTACAAGTTCCCATGAAAATCCCTGCCCCTGAAATTCGAAGCGATCAAGTGAAATGATTGCAAAGAAACCACACAGTTTGTTAGTCAAAGCCCAATCATCCCACAAGTTTACCATATTATTAATATTATTAATATATAGCTAGTCCACAACTTGAACTGGGACAAGTGCAAAGTATTTTACCCTGTGGCAATGAGCACTATTTGAGTTCAGCTCCAAAGCCTTTTCAGCATAAGCAAAAGCTTCCAAGTAATAGTGGTGGCGTTTCGACTTGTCTTTTTCATGTTTAGCTTTATCATGGGTGACCCTGGCTAGACGCCACTGGATCTCATCATCCATGACATCTGCAAAACAAATTTTATGGCACAGATAAAATCAAATCTAGCTAAACAAAACTTGCTAAATGACACTAACAGCAAATTTCTCACAACACTTTCACATCAGATTAATACATTCTGGTCCTGGCAGCCATGAACATTATATACTGAATGCAGCAGTTTCAATGCACACCACTTTAGAGGAACCATAAAGTAAAATTTCTTAAGGAAAAGGCAGACTTTAAAAAAAAAATAATGTTCTTTCAGCAGAAAACTTCTTTGTCCAATATTAAAATCAGTTAATTTTTCACCATTTTTCCTTATTCAATGTAACTCACTATCTAAAAATTTACATCACTGTTTTTTTTTGCAGATTACAGCACAGAGAGCTTATCAGATGTACTTACTCAGCTGATATATAATTTAGTATAGCACTGTTATTCTACAATGTGTATTTCAGATAAATTCACCTTTGTGTGGTGTCAAATATTTGTACAGAGTCTCAATCTCATATGCGTCATACAGTCTGTCTGCTTCTTGTTTAATTTCCAGCATCTTCACTTTCTGTTCAATGATGTGCCTTGGAATCAAAACTTGTTTATCTGAAAAATGTAATGATGAGAGATCTGTGTTTGAACATGGACCTAACATTCACAATCAAATGTTTCCTAACAAGTCTAAATGAAATGTTATCTCCCACATATGTCATGATTATTGTTTGTCTTTTTCCCCGTATTTTCTACCAGAAACAGTCTGACCAAAATCTCCAGAAGTTCATATAGTCATTCTGTCTTGGTCATTCATGTCTTTTCTTCCTCTGACTCTCCCTCTAAAGTAATTTTCACTTCAATATATCAATAACACTGTGTCATTAGTAATTCCATCTCTTTTTTTTTTTATTTTTGTTCTGAAAAGGCCTTGTCACATTTTCATGCTGTATTTCATTTCCAGGCTGCAGTTTCATGCCATTTATATCTGTCTATGATTTGCATCCTATTATGCTAGGAAAAATACCATCCTTTTTTTTGACACACTCTGACTTTTCCAAGCTATTTAAATCTTTATATGAAACCATTTCATAACAATAGCAAGTTGTGATAAATTTCAGAGGAAATTCTTCTGCTTTAAGTCTGTTGTGAAGAAGCAAAAGCAAACATACGTTCAGTAGTCTTATTAATCCCACAGAGTTCACCAGAAGTATTTGTAATCAGCCGATGTTTTCGCAAGGTAATAACATACCTATTGTGACACTAAATGGATAGTTAACCATCATGTCATTAAACCTTATTGTGTCTGGTGATGTTGAGCATTACTAATGCACGTAAAATAAGACCATAAACCATCAGTTACATGAACTGTGGTCTTCTAGTTTGAAAGGAACGGGATTGCTTGAGAAAGTTGGAAGAAATGAGAACTTCATTTCCACCATACACAGTTATCACAATGCACAAATAGACATCATATTTTTAATGGAGGTAATATAGCAAAATGCACTTTTCTGTCAAAACTGAGTAAGCATTATAGATATGTTCAATACTCTTCATTTCACATGCCTAATATGTCAATATGACAACTGAAAGATCAGACATATGGATGGCCTTTTTTTCTACAGCATCATCACAAAAATCAAGCCCAAATTCTATTTCAGTCATTGTTTTGTGTTTCAATGCCCAGAAAATAGGCAACAAAAATCTTGTGCAAATCAATCCAGCAAATTAAGAGATAGTAAACAAGCTGTCCTGATTTAATATTTTTTGGCAGACTCATAAATACACTATGATGTCACTGCAAAGGATGGCAAATGTGACAAGACAGTCCTAATAAATTATGAAAATTAATAATGGGAGAAGCTGATGAAATAGGATAACACAAAAATTTTTTGATACAACTTCTATTGGGTCTCGAACAGAAAGTTATAACAGTCACCACCATAGATAAATGGGATGTCACTAACAAGGAATAAAAATTTTCTGGTGTTGTTTTATAATACTTCTTAATGATAGCAAAACATTCAAAATATAACAAGCATGCAATAAGATCAAAAGCAATTTTAATGTGAACACTCATGGATAGCATAACCATTAATGTCAACTATCACTCAAAAAAAACACACAAAAAACACAATTCTCAAAAGCCTAGCAGTTTTCTTCAACTCTGATGTAGAGTACTCTGTGAAAAGTGGAGGGAGGCATGGAAACTGAGTGATCACTTACAACAGTTTTTAATCACAAGGCCATTCTGTCTTGGTCATTTTCTTAAAGTTCTAACGATATCACTTATTTGATGAGTGGCATAGACTGTCTGGAGATTGCCTGCCATCATGCCAACTCTGTTCCTTTATGGTAGGCTGGACATTCTTCTCTCTCCCTTTTCTATGACCCAACTACTATGCCCCAATTTCCTCATATGGACAACGGACAAGTTGATATGAAATTATATCATGCGTACCAGTATCTCTGATGCTGAATCCTGGCGTGTAAAATAAATGTAAATTATTACATAGAAAAAACTGTACTGCATAGCAGAATCAGAGATTATTTAGCAGTTCAGTTCTTCTCAGGAACTTCTCACAAGTAGACTGTAAAGCTTACAGCAAACTCTTGAAAATAATTTGATTTCAAATTTCGCAAACCAACTAGAATCATTCATGCTATGAAGAAATTAGTGCAAATTTCCTTTGCTTTTAATGATGTTGTGAAACAAATTTAATCTCTTTAAATTTATAATTTTGTTGGGTAACACAAAGCAGCGGATGAGGTTTTTTTCATCTATTACAGAATGGATGTCAAGTGATCTTTTGCACCAAAAAGAATGCTAAATCCTTATTTCATTGTCCAGCACTGGTCTCATGCAGTGGTCCCGATCTGTCTCTACTACAAAAATGGTACATATTGATTATTATATGATTATGCTTGCTGATTTAAAGGCCGGGGGTGCCGGGAGTCATTTTTGGAAACCGCTGGGGGGAGATGATTTTAATCACTACCACCAGTTTTGGCATGCTCAAATTGGAGGAAAACATTCGAAAAAAATTTGGAAATCAATCATGGTTGCTATGGCAACAGTCGCCATCTTGGATTTTGCTCCCCAATACTGTGTAACTTTACCTTCGATAGGCTCTGAACTTTTCCAACTGATTTGCCTGTGATTTTGTGTACTACACATATTTTACCATTCATTGTCTCAATTTTGCCATGACAGATTTTTGATAAAGTGCTTTGCTTTTGTTTCTACAATTTTTTAAAATTGGTATGTAAAAAGGTCACAGATTTTTCAAAAATTTCACCCCAGAATCTCACATTTTTCAAAAACTTAAAATGATATAAAAAATCCCTCGTGACAAAATTTACACACTGTTTTGTTCTGTATTCATGCCATACTTCATGTTAGTCGGCCCAGAAGTAAGAAAGAAGATAGCACACATTTGCGTTGAAAAACATCATTTTGAGAAAAACACAATTGAAGTATTTTTCAAAGAGAAAAATACTCAAAAAAAGCTTTTATATCAGGCTTTTAAACTAAAAACATAACTGTTTAACGTTCTAAAGTTCTCTCAGTGATTTCTATGACTTATTTTGCCTTTTACTGGGCATCTGCTCATATTTTTTATCCCTTTTTGCTCCCTTAACCCTATCACTAGCGGCCTGCCATGGAGCAGTTCAGGGTCATGGGAAGCCTATGGTCGCCACATCTTCTTTGGTCAGAAATAAAAGTGTCTTGACCATTGATGTGACAGATAGAGCACCACTGTGCTCTGAAACAGCAGAAATGGGCCAAATTATGTTCTCATAAGGCCATGGTTCTGGTGAAAATTTTCGCTGACTTTCGGTGTGGTCAGCATCTCCAGTGGTCAGCCAGTGTCCTTACAAAGCAAAATATTGTCGATCTATCACTGAATATCAAGCACCGACTGAACCAGGAACTGCATGTTACAATCACTGAATGACCACCCTTTCAAGGCCTTAGAATGGACATACCAACTTGTTTAAATACCATTTTTTATATTCGCAAAAGGCATAACTTTCAAGAGCAAACAAAAGCCCCAAAATGAATTTTTTAGCAAAAACCCAATTTCAGGACCCCCCCCCCCTCCCAAGTCTATTAAAATGTACTCTGTGTATACCAAAATATTAATTTCAATTATACAGGGCGGTGATTATAATTAATTTAAGTCTGTTAGAACTATCCTAGCCCACCCCACAAACACTAATGTGCTGTCGTTATTTGATTGTAGGATTAGGGCTAGGGTTAGGTACGTTCTAATAGACTTAAATTAGAAACTATAATCATACTCCTACATAACTGGAAGGCAGTAAACAATATGTGTCATTTCTACTTTTGGGTAGTGACTGAGTGATTTCCATTGTAGAGATAAGCCGGTGCAATGGCAAGAGACAAGTGCTCATTTTTCAATGAAGTCCAGATGTTATTCACCAAGTGCTATTTCACTTTCTCCTTCAATCAATAGTAACTGAGCTATGATACTTCTTCTGCTTTCCTCTGCATTTATCTTCTATCAGAACTCTTAATCTAGGTTTTCTGGTTACTTAACGAAATGACATTTAGAATGTAAAATTCACGCCCACTTTGTTGTAGACTAAATTACAAATAACATTTACTTTATTTTTCAACGATAGACTGAAATTGCTCGATCTGGATCCTCTATCTTAAAAGCTTTTATTAGATCTATATGTTCAGATTGGTTCTGGACGAAGATAAAATAGCTTAAATTTCTGTATCTACACTAAAGCTATGCATGAAATGGTAATACTGATACAAACTGTGATGTGATACGACAAACCTCTGTCACAACTCTGTGCCCTGGTTCTGCTCAGCTGCTGTCACTTCTCCGGATACGATGCCTCTCACACGGATGATATTATGACAAAATCATGATGAATATCGATTCCAGGAGTGTTATTTGTCGCAGAAATTCTCTGATAATGCCGGTGCCGGTGGGTCTAGATCTAGTCTCGATCTAATTGAAAGGCGAACTGGTGATGGGTCGTGGACATCTGATCATGATCAAACTAGATCTAGAGATCCAGATCGATATCACAGAACAAATACCTTTCTTCCCCTCTGCTCTATTTGTATCACTGTTTTTCTTTAGGACGACGACTAGTCATATCCTAAGCTACACTTTCTAATGAGCCAACGCCTTCGCTATCAACATTGCGAACTCGTGCACTGCTAGCCTAAATCTCTAGACCACCAATTATAATTAGATATGACATATCGATTCTCAATTATTCGCCCTTTTAAGCATTGCGATACTTGCGGGCCGCAAAGGCGTCAATGAAATCAAAAACGGCAGTTAATAATCTGTTGATCGCAATCTGGTCTATGCAATTTACCTTTAAGATCAACATATGAAAATCTCTCCTTCCTTATAAATTTTTTTGTGTCATTTTCATTGTCTTTATTTCTCCCTTTTTTTTTTTATAGCTTCTCTCTGTATTTCGCTTTTGATTAGATCTCAAGACCCCCCCCCCCCCCACCAAAACCACTCCGCTCCATATCTTTAATTTGGATAATTGGATAATAGAAAGACTACAACAATATACTGAAATACATGCAAGTGTTCTAATTTTCAAGCCAGAATCAATAAAAAAAATACTGACAAATCTCTTTGGTTTCTCACCCTCGTCCCCGGATTAAGAGGACACTGGGAGGAAGAAAGAGGGGAAGAGATGAGGGACACAATTAATAGAATCACATTCTTGTGGGGATATATACAGAAAATTTTATTTACGCAATCTTTTTCATCTTTCACGGTTGTTGTCTTAACAGCAGATAATCCATTATCTATATTCGCTACACCATGATGTAGCCGCACCTTCTTGTTATGGTATATGTACTCATAATAACTCAGTATCGCAGATCAATATTTCCAGATTTTTTATGTTGTGTCAAAAACGAAGTGAATCACCAAACGCCTACACTTTCTCTTTTGTAATACAATTCCAAGCAGCTATAACTCTGGCAAATTTGAGAATTTTAAGGATTGCACTTTGTGCTTGTTAATTTTTCTAACTAATAACATTATTTAACCATCTTTCATCTTAAAACAAAAAAAAAATGAGTACTTACACAACGATTACAATACATGAAATTACCACTGCGGTAAGGCTCTCAAAGCAATGCTAATTTTTTTCAAGTTCAAAATACATCATTTAATAATTTTCTGAGTACAAATCGGAAAGTCTGGGTAGTGATATACACAATAATCGTGTGGCTTACGACACTTTTTTTTTTTCTCTTTGTTGCTCCTTGTTAGAATTGGGTGGTTAAATCTGGGCACTCGAGAATTTCATCGTATGATCATTGTGGGCGGAGCGTTGCTGCTGTCGCAAAATGTCAACAAGTGAGATGAAGTGTACACACTTTCTTTGCACTTAATTATAAATAAATATGAAAGTAAAATATCACATACAATACAACTGCATTTATTGTATTGAGATATAATTTGTATTTGTTCGGCTCTATATTTATTTTGCATTATTACGACAACTGGACATTCGTAGATTAAATATAGTACATGTACATGTATTTTTAATGTACATGTATACACTTTTTGTCCTCCTCTTTGAAAACAATGTAATCCTGCCTTATCCTTAACCCTTAATTTTATAAAACACCAACAATAACATACTCTCGTGGCCTTACTCTCTGCCATGGACATTGTAGGATACTTTCTTGTCTGAATATTGACAATAACAATAACCGTTCAAGGGATTGAAGTTCAGTCCCTATCAGGGTGGAAAATAAGTTCAATGCCTTTGCTCACAAGCAGAGAAATGACATTGGTGATAGTATGTTCACAGAATCTGCTTTTCTGCCTTTTCTAAATGACAGTTAATATTAAAATTACCTCAAAAATGTTAAAACAGAATAGCAACTTTCACATCTCAGGAATTTCATGACATGTGGAATAATTTTTTGCCTGTTGAACAACAACAACAGCAGCAACAACAACAGCACAACAACAACAAAAACGAAAGTCATATTGTTGTTGTTGTTGTTGCTATTGTTGTTGTTGTTTCCTCTTCCTTTTAGAAGGTTGAAGGAGCTTATAATAGATGCTGCGTGTGGCACGGACTTAGATTAAAATTAATCTCTGCTGTCCTCTTCTCCTCCTGTGGTGTCTTTCATGACTGAATTTATTAATTATAATGTTTGATAAAACATGACCTGTTACAATATGTGCGGGTGAGTGGTGCTGTAATTGTATTGGCTTTTTTTTTTCTTCCCTGCTTTTTTTTTTTTTTTTTAAATGTTTTTCTTTGCTCGGATTTGGCCTTCAACTGCCTCCTTACAATTTAGACAACACAAAATAAAGTAAACAGCAAAGACAACGGATCATCCACAGACTCATTGCAAAAAAATTGAAAGAACAATCAAACATGAGCACATATTCACACACAAAACATAATTACAACTTTGAAAGTAAGAATTAATATGGACATTTACCTTGTATTGTACTGGTAACACTGGTAGTACTGGCAGTCTGAAAACTTCCTACGGTACTAGTGCCATTGTTCTGGTCATTGCCATTTCCTTGATGATGTCTCCAGGCTAGTAAGCATGGCAGTGCAATACGCCGGGCAAACATTGCCCTGAATCCACGCAGTGAAAACTTTCTGTGGCCAATTTTCTTTATCTGGCACCGTATGATTTCCAGTCTAAAGATAGTAGACCTGTAGTCGTCGCGTCACTCAGATTTGAAAAGAGTTATGCCCACGTCATACAAAGTCATTGACCTCGCTCCACTCTCACTGATTTGCATTTTCTTACAGGTTTCTTGACCGCGATGTCGATGACCACTGGATTGTAGTAAATGTTGACATTTCAGACTGTGAAATCTGGCTACTGTTATCTTCAGCGAAAATAAATAATTCAAATAATGCTACATCTTGTGTAGTACGCATTTTTTTTTTCGCCAAAAGTTGACAATGGTCATCAACTGTTCACAAAAGAGACGACAGATTAAATACCCACACCACTCGAATTTTGGCAAGGAAATGGTTAAAGAACATACACGGTAATCTGTCTTATTTTCACACACTGACCTATGCATTCTCATCGAGTTTCTTACAAACCGCACCAGGCGTCGTTGTTCTGACATTAATTGTAACACAAAAATGTCTCTGACTCACAGGTCTTTGGACAATTAAAAGACATTCATGACAATGAATATGAGGATATAATCATATAAAAACGATGCTTGCTCTCCTCTTGACTGCACCTTATTCAGATGCGACAATGAAATTGTAAAGTCAAGAAACATCAGAAACTGATCAAAACAACAAACAATACACATACGCGCGAGCGCGCACATACATACACACACATGAATGCGCACCTTCATTTACACCAAATCAGATATCAAACAGCACATGTTAGTCTTGAGAATTATACTCACAAGAAACTGCGAAGAACCTCAGAAAAAGACTGAAAACATAAAATGGTTCCAGACCAGCTAATCTCCGTTCCCTGGAGCTAAAGCTGCTCTGTCTGTGGGAAGCCCAGGATAATCCTGGATACACTTGCTGGGCGTTACGCAAAGGACTGGAGCTGTCCAGATAGAAGAGCAACCCTTTTCTCTGTTATTAAATGTGTTCGTTATAGTTATTAGTTCAAAGGTTTGACATGTTATCTCTTATTATAACATATACCATTTTTCCTCTGCCAAATTGACTCATAGGGGTCTCAACCCTTCAGAGCCTACTACATTTTTAAAAACAAAACGATTCCATAAAGTTATTTCATAATGTTGGATCTCAATAACTTGCAATGAAAGTAGCTCTAAAGGTTTGATATCGTGCATTGTCCAAAATTATTTCTCCATGAAAAATTTCTACAATTTCCTCATCCTTCAATGTTTCGAAACTTATCTTTGCATGTACCATATGTGCTACACTAACCAGTAAAGAACTAAGAATTAGGAAAAAGGATTTTTGTGTGCCCATATTCATTATACATTTAATTCAAAATACATGTATCAAAAATAATAACTCATAATTTTTTTTTTTTAATTTCTCACAATGATAGAGAAATTACAGCAGTAAAATGAAAAGAATTTTTTTTTTCGTACTTCACGTTATTCATTTTAAAGTTTTTTTTCCCTACTTTTCATCATTGAGTAGCCTTTGATCAGAGTCTTTAAATTAATCTTATGTAACACAGTGCTTTTATCCAGAACTGCTGTCCTGTTTCCTCCCCAAGATGTTCCAAGCGACTGCTTAATAGTTTACTTCATAATTAATTCACCTGCGTCTCAGTGTCCTAAAAAGTGAACCAAATTTCAGTGATTTATAATATAATGTGAATTTTTTTTTTTTTTTAAATCTTATTATGATTATAGTGTTACTTTAAGGTAACTTCTGTATTATTCAAGTGTTGATTCATACTTCGAACACAAGAAGGTCCAATGCAACTGACGATATATTGTCAAAGGATTATGTACAGAAATTGACATAAATAGATCTATGGACTTAAAAAAAGAATGACTAATACGCAATGCTGTAACTGAACGGTTTTACAATGACTGAGTGTAGCTTAGTATATAGTAAGGTTAAAAAGTGTTAATATAAAAAGGCAATGGTTGAAAGGGGAGAGGAGCAGAGGGCGGGATGGATGTAGAGGAGGGAGTGAGAAAAGGGTGGGGTGGGGGAATGGGAGGAGGACAGGGACAATAAATTTTTTTAAAAAGCAGAGAGGGAGAGAGCAGATCGACAGAGAAATAGCAACGTGTGTGTGTCAGAGAGAGAGAGAGAGAGAGAGTGCAGAAAATAAAGGAATACAAACAAAAAAATAACAACAACAATACACACATAAAAGAGAAAGACACTTTATTTTAAACATTCATCTTTGTTCTAGTGCAGTGGTATATGGAACACAAAGACTGAAGATTAAAACAGAGGAGGGGGGGAATGAAGAAACAATGTGTCGTACATGTAGTCAGCATTTCTAAGCTTTTTCGTTCTTGCACTGCCACTTTTTTTTTTCTTTTGACTC
This sequence comes from Peronia peronii, assembly GCA_039654565.1. NCBI lineage: Eukaryota > Metazoa > Mollusca > Gastropoda > Systellommatophora > Onchidiidae > Peronia > Peronia peronii. The sequence continues at coordinate 12,059 of JBCEWB010097083.1, forward strand.
TAAAATTGTCAATGGGCTTATCTGATTAAGGACTCGATATTCTTTCATCATACTTTCCAGTGCAATCTCGCTCCAGTCGGATTCTTCTTTAGGTGTCAGGTTTGGTGCAGACATCGACGATCATGGCTTGCCAGACCCTTCTGTTGTCAGTTCTCCTTATCATCTCGGTATTGCTCATTTCATTCTTGATGGCGTATC
>JBCEWB010097094.1:0-12255 GCA_039654565.1 Peronia peronii
ATAGATAGATAGATAGATAGATAGATAGATAGATAGATAGATAGATAGATAGATAGATAGATAGACAGAGAGAGAGACATACCTACAGCATGTTGCATAACTTTACTTCCTACAAACTGCATTGAGGAGATCGCAATACTCCAGGGCGATTTCCCGGAAATGCGCGAACTCGGGCGATTTCTCAAAGTACTGAAGACGTGGGAATCCCGTCTGGACTCACAAACTCCTCGATGTTCATCTTGCACCGTAAGTTCACATTCTCTGTATTCGCTGAACACATTTGGTGGCAAAGATATTCAGACAGATTTAAAAACTGCTCTCGGCAATTTGTAGAACATTAATTTTTGTAAAGCAGTGGAATAAAACCGTCTTTTTTATTGAAAAATGTCTGTTTGGAGAAAGTCGCAGGTTTTTAAAAAAAAAATGTTATTCTAGTTTTGCAGTCCTTCAAAATAATGTAGTTTTAGATGTTACAGGATGAAATGATTAAATAAAATATCTTTTGCTATTGTAAAAAATTTCATTTGAACACGAAAGAAAGTAAAACTAAATTGTGATAAAAAAAAAAAAACAACAAACAACAACAAATAAAGAAAGAAAAATAAACGTTAGGTCAAAGTACGGCAGGTTTCTGTAAAAACGTCCTTCTCCTTCTTTTTCTTCTTCCGCAAATCTTGTAATCTGATCGATAGAACATTGACTGATGAGGTCCACAGTGGCGAACGTTGTGCCCAGTCCCATTACTTCCCTTTGTCAGCTAAAAGAGGTGTTGAGCAAGCTGTGTCAAGAAGACAAAACATCGCTTTGTCTCATATTATTCGAAAGATTGACCTTCCAAAAATTTGACAAAATTACACAATAAAAAACCATTCCCGGTATACGATAAATGTTTGAGACTTTTTCACGCCCTATGCTTCAAGCTTATTTTGTTCCTTCTTTACACTGCTTGTTCAACATTTCTTGTATCTGGCAAAGGGAAGTGGTATGGCTGGTCACAACGATCCCCCAGCAATTAGACTCCGCCATAGGTTGCGTTCCCCTATAATTGTCTTCTGTGACTCTGTCAAGCTGAGGTTCGCTGTTCACTCTTTGATGTTATGTAAGTTGATCTTTTTTTTTTTCTAAGCCTACCTTTCCTGTTTTTACTGCCTATTGTTCTTTGCATGATTGTTTTTGCCAGGCCGGAACTTTTTGCAAGAGGTTAAGGCAAACTTAAAAACTAATCTCGGGCATATATTGAGCACATGTAGAACAATAATCATGCATTTATGTCATGTATGTGAGATTCGGGCAGTTCCTGGTAAATTCCACAAAACAGTGGCGGCTCCCGAGACCATAAATGAGAAGCAGAAAGGCAAAATGGTGCTAAAAGATCAGATTCAGGTTGTAAGCAAACTTTTTCACTGTCTTTGTCTTTCTTTCTCCCACCCATTCTCTCCTTCTCTTTTTTTCCTCTCTCTCTCCCTCTCTCTCTCTCTCTCTTTCCCTCACTCTCGACTCTCTTCCTTTCTTTCTCTCTCCCTCTCTCTCTCTCACACACACACACACTCACACACTTTCCCTTCTTTCTAGATGTCTCTGGCTCCCTTGCAGTACTTTCATATTTCTCTCTTTTTTCCTTCTTTCTCTCTACCCCTTTCTACCTCTCTCCTTCTTATCCTCCACTTCTCTTTCTCTGTCCACTCTCTTTCAACTTTCTCTCTCTCTCTCTCTCTTTCTCTCTCTCCCACATACATATCTCCCATGACACAGTTCCACAAAAGAAATCCACCGCTCCCAGAACGACACGTTTCAATACATTTGGGAGTCCAAACCTGCGCGCCAGATCCGTTTCCTATTCAGACTTTCTCAAAGGTCATCTACATTTTTATCCATATCCAGCTAGCCCTCTTTCTTTCTTCTTTCTATTTGTTTTTCTTTCAGCCTTCCTGTCTTCTGATGCCCACCCGTCCCATGTCTCGCTGGAGCTATATCAAAATAGTCCACTGTACTATTTATAACATGTATAAGCAAACCATTTACCCCATGAGCTAAACATTAATGTTGTTCACCTTGACAGAACATCTATTTCTGAAAGCGCTTATTTTCTACATACTGGAAATTTAATAGTGCGATCTCTCACTAAACAATTAATGAACAAAACCCTTTTTTTTTTTTTTTGTAGAAAATATGATGACGGATTTGACCGTAAAATAAGATTTATTGAATTCTCTCGTTTTCAGAATTTTTAATATATATTCTTTTCTGTTCCAACTAAACGTGCTTTGCAAATTATAAGGAACTCTAGTGATCTGTCACTTGTGTTTTGCGAGGTACTGTTTAAATCAAGTCATGTAACTCAAACTTATTATCTCAGGCATCTATTTTCGAAATTTTATAAGTGGCGTTTATCGTGTTTTGCCCTCAACTTTCAAGTGATGCTTTCTACAGCCTGCCTTCATACATGGTGGAAAGTTACATTTGAAAAGCTGGAGAAACAATGCAGTTGTGATGAATTATGGCGTTTTGTCGAAGTGACTTAGAGCAGACCGTCATGCTCCAGGCTAGCGGTGAGAAATAGCTCACATTCTCCAAGAAGGAAACTGGCAAAGCTGACCTGTTTTTTTTTGGTAGCTTTGCATACAAACACCCCTGGGCTACTCTGATATAACACTGCAAAGGCAATGGGAGATCGTTTTGACAGCCTTATTAGTTCCTTGTGCCAAACACAAGTGGTGTTGAACAAGCAACGTAAAGAAGAAAACAAATCATTTGAGTAAATATCATTCATAGAAAGACTGGGACTCAAGTAGTCTCTTGTGATGATTTTCTGGTTAGGTCATTATTCCCACCAAGACGGACAAGGCACGACACGGCTCAAAATCGTCCGTCTCCGGGAAGATGGTAAATTGAAAGAGAACACTTGACGGGAATCTGCTATAGGTATGTCCACCAATACGACACGATTGCTTCAGACATACGGCAAGTCGGATGGAATCGTGTTTGCACCATTTCTGTCGTTTTGTCGGATGACATATCAGCTATTGGCTGATTCAGCTGATTTTTTAATTTTTTTTTTCAAATTTTCAGCTCAAATGATTCTTTTTTTTTTTTTTTTTTAAATATCATATCCGTATTCAGAATCTCAAAATCAGCAAAATCTGCGCGCAAACCACTTGGATTAAATGCGTATTTAACGTTTTACCACTTTTCAGGTCAAAGAGGACCGACGCCACTCACTACATGCTAGATAGATCTCAGTCAGACAGACTGGTTGTATCGTATCCGTCTGGGTGGACATACATGCCATAAACGATCCGGCCAAACTCTGTCTCACGCGTGAAAAATCGTGTCGTGGCGTGTCGTTTCCGTCTTGGTGGACACGCAGCCGTAAACAATCGTTCGTGTCAAGAACTGGTAGTACGGTGTTTTATCACCAATCATCGACATGAGCAAAGACAGCATGAGAATCCCATGTGTTGAGCAGCTTTCTCTTCAAACGCCTGGTGATAAACGCGTCAGGGATGATTTGGTGACTGACCAAGATTGCATATGGCGGGAGGAGGAGGAGGATGCCCTTCAAAGATCAACATGCCAGAAACTGGGTCAGTGACCTAATTCTCCCAATGGACCAGAGGCAGGTCCAGGGTCTCACGCTGTGAGTCAGATTGAAGAAGGTTATGTTCTAGAATGTGTCGAAAACCCAAATATTTCGTATATGAATGTAATTAAACCGTCTATTCTAAGGGAAAGGAAGGAGGGAGGGAAGGCTATGAGTTCAGCGAATTTGTTTGGCTTTTCGTAAGCACAATTACAATTCAACATGTGCAAAAGTTGGTTAGGGTATAACTAGATAAGATACACAGCGGATAGGATAGGGCACACCGTAAGGTAAGATGATGTATAAATTAAGATAACAGATAAGATCTAGGACACCGAAGATAAAATAAGACGCAATAGACCTTTATTGGCCAAGTATCATCAGATGATGTGATATCATTATAAGAGTTAACATCACTCATTCACAACAACTATTCACTCCCTCTCATACAGCACAACACTTCTCAGCTAGACAACATGCAATAAGATTAACCCTTTACACACAAACAAAAAAACAGAGAAGCTGTGACAGTTAGAGCCAAATTCTGAAAATGAAATCTCTGACACAATAGAACCATATAGTACAATTGATGAGGAGCCAAATAAATATTTCTAGGCAGTGAGATATTGCCGGAATATTGTGTAACAATTTATTATTATCACACAAAACCATTAACCCATAAAGCGTCAGAAAGAAAAAAATTAATGTTTAGGAGTCATTGTATCTATAGGGATGCATGTTAATATTTAAGAAATGTCGTTTATTGCGTATATGTTACCTTTATGTAACCATTAGACTTGTCTCAGTATATCACTGAGACTTCAGTTCATTCACTATCAGATATATTTCCACTTCTTGCGTTGCCTAGCGCTCTTGTCTGCCCTTGCACACTGTCTTGCAAAGATGTTATAGCGAGACCAGACGTTCATGGCGCATACCCTCTACAAATGCCAGTTTCAGTCAAGATAATACAAGATAAGAAATGATAACTTTATTTCTCCTCAACATAATTGGAACATAATTTCATATCCTGAATAGAATCAGCACAAGGCAGACTCAAGGACCATTGGTCTAAACGGCGACAGGACACCAACACCTTGCGGTTGTAGTGCAACATGGTTTGGTTTGTCTTTTTGTTTGTTTAGTTGTGTTGCGGATTAACGGCACATCAGCACGATCACGGCTATATTGTGCCAAACACGGTAAGATACATTTACAAGTCCAGAAGAAGAGGGGGAAAAACGGGACAGAAGACAGGAGCAAGGAGAGAAAGAAGTGATGTCACCTCTGGAACGTCGAGGAAGGCATTCCATGGGAGACATCCCACCGATGGTGCGCTTTCACCGCCTGCAGGTGAGAGCAAAGAATCTACTTATCTACCTTGGGCCCCCGCGGGGGCAGATGATATGGAAAATAATTCCGTTGAAGCGATGTATGACGAAACCATCCCTGAACAAATGAGAACTTTGAAACTTCTATGGTCAAAGATTCATTTGTCAACTCTGAAAGATATTGTTATACGGAGCGGTGTATCTCATTTCAATTCCATTGTGAATTTGACAAAACCGGAAGTAGTAAGAAATGGAGGCGGGATAAACCTGGCCAGCAAGAGAAGCCTGGATCTGTGTGCGGGCTGTTTAAGTCAAATAAATAAACATTAAAGTTCTCCCGAGTTCTTTTCCCTGGGTTCTCTGCTCTGACAGGCTGTATATTCCCTGAGTACACTCAAGATGGCCGCCTGGGCTCGATCAACCTTTGGCACTTTCACGGTTGTGATTATACGGTTAAACCTCGCGCCACTTAACAGCTCTGAGATCTACAAGAAGCCAGGGCAAACCTAGTGAGGATTGATGAAAGTTAGAAACCACTTTGACATTTTTAGGATGGTAATCGTTTTCTTTTACATATTATGGCTCTTTAGAAAGTTAGAAACCACCCTGTCTTTGTTAGGTTACAGACATTTTTACTTTACAAAACGCTTCAGAAAGTTAGAACATTTTGATTTACAATTTTAGAAAAAAAAAACACTTTGGTGTTGTTAGAATAGGGTCTCTTTCATTTTACCTAACCCTAGATGGCCCAGAGTGACATAATATAATAAATCTGATATCCTAGATTACTGGTATCGGTGGCCTAGTTGTTGGACTGTCGGACTTGGGATCTAAAGTCCTGAATTCGAATCCTGACTGGTCCCGACACTCTGCACTTGGGAAGGGCAATTTACACACATTTCCTGATTCGACCAAGGTTAAAATGGATACCTGACTATAGACAGTGAATGACATTGTCAGATTGATAAGGTTTAAGGCGCCTAACAGACAGCTGCCTTGTATGCTTCCCAGAAAGCTGAGAACATTTGTCAGTGTTTTCATGTAGTCTGTCGAGAATTGTAAAGCGCTTATAGTTTGTACACAACACAGACCTGTAACACTGACCACTGGAGGCCAAAACAGTCCCACAATGTTCAGCTGTTGAAATTAAGTATTGCTGTGAGGTTAATTGAAATCTGTCTTGGGACCTAGAGGGTTAATTTGGTGGAACCCAGAAATAGCTAAATGTATGGTGTTTTTAAGTCCAATGCTCGAATGTGAAGTTCGCGGGAGACAGAATAAAACGCTTCAAAAAATATGTTTAACTTATTGAATCTTAAGGTATTGATTTTTTTTATAGAACTAAGTTTAAGGTTTCAGTTGCGCGTTATGAGGCCCCAAACCATTCTTTGAATGTGAGCGCATTACATTTGGACTGCTGAGTTTTGGAAAGTTAAATAATCAGTTAAAAAATATCTGAATTTTGAATTGCAGAACTTTTTGTTTTGTGTTTTTGTGTGGTTTTGTTTATTTGTTTGTTTCTTTGTTTGTTTGCTTATTTATTTATTTGTTGCCGCTTTTTACCTTAAATTTCTCAATTATGTAAGGTTTAAGATCGCCCCCTTCGAATTTTCGTGTCTCTCTAAGTCTACACGTAAATGCTCTAAAACTGGAATCAGAAGAACAAGAACGAGAAGAAACACATTTTCCTAATAACTGATTCTCCTGCTCGCCCGATAAACATCCGCGGGGTAACTAGGTCATTAACACCTGTAGACAGGTAAAAATTGCCCCCAGGACTACAATAAAAACTCTAGTCTCGTACGCCTGAGGGAGACGGCCGGTACTCATTCCAGGCTCTGGGAGGTCAGGGAAGACCAGACCGGAGCTAACGTACTCTGGCAAAAACGCTTTTCATCCCAATTAAACTTTTTGACTATTTTCAGGTAAGGAGGTGTTTATAATTTTTATTACTGACTACAAGTAGCCTATACATTATTTATAAAGTTGACTTTCAAAAGAGTAAATATAATTCTTATATATACATACTACTAACTACTAGTAACCTATACGTTTATAAGATCGGCCGCCAAGGAAGTGTTTTTCGATTACTAGTGGCCTATATAGTGTTTATAAGGTCGGCCTGCAAGAAAATAAAGAAAGTGTATATACAGACCACTAATTACTAGAAGCGTCTATAATATTTATAAGATCGGCTTTCAAGAGAGTAAAAGAAGTGTTTATATAGACTACCAGTAGCCATAATATATTGTCTAAAAAATCGAACAAGGGAGTAAAGAGGTTTTTTTGTAGACTACTAGTAGCCATAACAGTGATTATATTATTCTTTGTTAGATAGGCCGTCAAATCAAAGTTTCTTCAATAATAACATACAATGTACTGCATTCTCTCTTAGCAAATAACAAACAAACAAAAGTTTTAAAAGAGCTCTTGCAACTTAATCAGTTTTCTCCGACGAGTTGTTTTCAGGGTATTACCAGTTTGATTGTGGTTGTTTTTAACTGCACACCGGCACGATTACGACTACATCGCATCAAACACTGGAATTTATGACGTTCACATCTTAGAAAGATATCTGACCATGTACAACAGTGGTTACCAAACAATGTAAAAGACATTACAGAGCTATCCAAAAAAACATACATTATATGTAAGTGTTTAACTTTAACATGCAAACAACGCCTTTTACTTGGAATGAAAACTGCTACGAGAAAAATCACGATTTATTTGTTTTGTAATCTCTCTCTCTGTCTCTCTGTCTCTCTGTCTCTGTCTGTCTGTCTGTCTGTCTGTCTGTATGTCTCTCTCTCTCTGTCTCTCTGTCTCTGTCTCTGTCTGTCTGTCTGTCTGTCTGTCTGTCTGTCTGTCTGTCTGTCTCTCTCTCTCTCTCTCTCTCTCTCTCTCTCTCTCTCTCTCTCTTTACATAGCGAATAATAAAAGGCAGTTTTAGATAGGAAATAAAGTGATGTCATTTGTTTCTGATATTTCTATGAGAAGTTGACTCTGTGGAGACATAACTTAACTCTGATGGAACACAGCGTTTTGTCAAAGGACTTTTGTTAGTATAGAGAAGCTGTGTAAATTCATTATATCAATTGCCCACATTCCTGGGACGGGACAAAGACATCACTGTCTTCATCCTGCCTCCAAACTATCTGTGGTCCTGCTAGGGTTTTTCACCATGTGTTAGTGACCTCTTTCGCTTATTGACCTATTGGATGGGTGTACGTGTACAAAAGGGTTTGTTGGGAGTCGCGGGGGGGGGGGGGGGTCAACAGTCAGCTGAGTGCCTCCCTGGGCGATTGCTTTTACCTGAATGAACTTTCTTTCTCTCTGTCTTTCTGTCTTTCTTTGTTTTCTCTCTCTTTGCCTCACTCGTTCATCCAGTGATTATTACCATGGGAGGCTCTAAAGGCCACAATGTACCCCCTGAGGTGTTTCCGAATTCCTGGGCGATAAAGATAACAATTATGCGTAAAACGTACCCTTTTCCAAAATCAAATCAAGTGTCAAACACCTACAATGCATGGAAAGCCCAAAGTCCACATTAAATTCTCCAGTCCTATGGAATTTCTGGGTGGTTAGATAACACAGATTAAAAATAACAAGCTATTTGTCTCCGATGAAAAGGAATTTTTTCAGAATCAAATTTAATGTTCAACACAAACAACAAAAACCTCAAAGTCTGTGCTATACCATGTGGCCTTTTAGAATTCCTGAGAGATGAAAATAAATCAGATGACAGATATAAAGTTTTGTATTCCACGATAAAGGAAAACTTGGTCTCTTTCAAAATCAAACATTAACATCAAACACTAGAAAGTGTACCGTGCTCAAATACTGGCACCGCTTCTGACAAAATTACATCTGATACAAATGAAGACTCCAGTGGAAAAACTAGACAAGTGACATTTTCTACAAAGGGAGGAAAACAGAAATTAAAGTTTAGAAGTCTATAGTTTTTTTACTGTATATATACCCTTTTAAAAACTCTCTTTTTAGCGGAACTTACCAGGTTTTTCCGAATTATTGCTCCGGTTAACAAATCTTAGCGGTGTGACTTAAAACGTCGGGGCAATAACTTATTTTTCATAACAATGGGACTTATCTGATTTTTCCACTGTAGTCTTCAAATAAAAGCCTTTTTTTTTTTTTCGTTTTCAATAAGATATTATAGTTTTATAAGTTTTATTCAAATTCAGATTTATGATTAAACATTAGCCAGGATATTTCAGGTACCAGTGGCTCTTGGTATCTGAGTAAAACTGAGTGATAACATTACCCAGTACAAATAAAGACCATTTTCTTGTCTTATAGAAATAGGTGTTAACCGGAATCAGATCCATTGTCAAACACTAACAAGCGTATCAAAATACCAGCCTTTTTCTCTGTCTGTAAGACAGTAACATCATATAGTACACAAAACCAAATTTTATGTCAAACACTTGAGATCGCGACACCTGGTACAAGTGGCGTGTCAATCAACTGTGCCGTTGACACGACCTAAATCCGAGAAGGTCTAAAACGGAAGTAAAACACTTCACCGTCACTTGGCTCGCAGGATCTTCTTGTTTGCCTCTTCAGTGACAAAACTAGGCCATCTTTTCCCAGCTCCCGAAATCCAACATCACCGTCGATACTGAATCTCCCATTTTGTTGATTTACATCATCAGCGTCAGTTTTTGCCTTTTCCAGGATAGGCCGCGGACCAAATTTCTTTTGGTCAAACTGGACAACTTACGGTAGTACAGCTTAATGTTTCTCAAGGAGGCGGGAAGATATAAATGAACTTTTGACTGTTAGTTTCTGTACAGAACAGACTATAAAGGACAGACCTTTATTGCTGAACAATGGTCTGTCGATAGAAACAGGTTTCTTGTAGTGGCGCTGACATTCAACTTTGTTTTAGAGTTACACTTTCATATTTTTTTTTCTGAAAGTTGATTTGGAATTTAGAAGTTAAAAGTCGAGACAACTCTACATTTAATCCTTTCACTGCTAGAACATTATATCTTCAACTTGTGGTCTATTCTGAGTTAAAATCAGTGATTCTTGTCTATAATTGAAGGAGAGACACCTGTGATGGACAAGAAATTTGTTTCCTTTGTTTGTTTGTGTCAGGGTTTAACGGCACATCAGCACGATCACGGCTATATTGTGCCTGACATGGTAAGGACGTTTACACGTCAAAAAAAAAAAACTGGTCAAAGTAGGTTAGATATATATATAAAATATAACGCTGTTCACAAGTCATGAAAGGCATATCAAAATGTGCAAATAAAATTAGATAATCAAATATTGTGTAGCAAAACTAAAATAGAACTCTGGACGTTTCGTCAAAGAAAAGTTACCAAAATTAAGTCCAAGAACTTGAGAGGATTGTTAATTTTTTTCGATGACAGCGATGCCGGCTTTGAAAGAGTTAAGATTGAAGGCTAGAGACATGACTGAAAAAGGAGAGAACTATCCCCCCCCCCCCTCCTCCTTCACTCCCCCCCCCCCCGCACACACACACACCTCACCAACGGCACTCTGACCTAAGAGCACTCACTTCGTAAGTATGTAGAGCCCCGCACTAAAGAGCTCATCTAATACTCAATGGTTTGCCCCCTCCTCCTCCTCGGACAACCACCAGATGTCTAGGTGAGTACTCAGCCACAGATGGTTTCTCTCCAACTACTTTGTCCTATCTCCCCGCTATCACATAGGTGAAAATGTCGCCTTGCCTAACACTTACAGTGCCAAAATATCTATAGACATTTACTTTGGAAATTGGACTGATAAAGAAACCTTCTTTTAACATCATCATGGGGTAAAACTATCGCTACATAGTCTAGGACAAGGCGGGATCTACGCCTGTGATGATCTTAAGATAACCAGTGCGACCTCACCTGAAGAGAAGAACAAGAACAAAAAGAACAATGAGAACAAGGACAAGAAGAAGAACAAGAACAAGAACACGGACATGAAGAAAAAGAAGAGAAGAAGAAGAGGAGGAGGAGAAAGAAGAAGAAGATGAAGAAGAAGAGAAAAGAAGGAGAAGAAGAAGAAGAAGAAGAAGAAGAAGAAAAAGAAGAAGAAAAAGAAGCGGTATACCATAACTGTTTTTCAGTAGCATCAATTACGCCTTAATAGCACTGGTGAACAAGAAACATCTTGGACGGATTGACGATGGTGAGCTAACCGCGTGCCCCATGCAGCGATCAGCATCTATAAGTGTCAGCACAGCTTGGCGAAATTAGGGTTAATGGCAAGGAATCTAGAACAATCGACATTCCCTTAGGAGGCGTGAATGTAGAGATCTCTGGCGATTATTAGTAGGTCTTTGTTTGTAAGTGGTCTCGCTCCCTATTCCCTTATCAAATAGGCCAAAATGTCGCCACTCTTAAGGCCAACAGTATCTTGAATTGGTAGGCAGTATAAACACGGCCATATCTTGAAAAGTGTGAATCTGTTTTTGTAGATGTCAACGAAGATGTTTACTGTTTCCTTCCCTCTCTCTCTCTTTCTCTCTTTCCTTCTCTCTCTCCCTCTGTCTCTCTCTCCCTCTTTCTCTCCTGCTCTCTCCCTCTCTCTCCCCCCCCTCCCTCTCTCTCTCTGATTTGTCCAGATAAGTTCCCACATTATGCGCTGTCGGCTGTGCATAATAATTCCTAAGGCAATAATAATAATAATAATAATAATAATAATAAAATATATAGAGAAATATGAAAGTTAAGTCTAAATATCCAAGTATGAACTTTATGTCCCACAAAGTATGTTTTGTATGAGTGTGTGTATGTGCATGTGTGTATGTGTGTGTGTGTATGTGAGAGAGAGAGAGAGAACGAGAGAGGGTATAGTGTTTTTTGTTTTAAATTATATTTTATAATTTTTCTTTATTTGATTTGTTTTGTTGTTTTTTGTTGTTGTTGTTGTTGTTGTTTTTTGACAGACATCGCTAACGTTATAAAATCTTATGCCTCCCTTGATTTTTGTACACAGGGGCAATGTTGCCTAACCATGAGATTTTAACTATACCTTTACCTTATAAGCCGTTGCCTGAATGAAATTGCATCAATAATGAGAGGGAGGGGTGGAGGTATTTCTTTACACAGTTCTACTAATCTTGAAAACCGTTCTGTTCGGGACACCTTCCTGCCCCCTCCCCTTCTATCTCCTATGGCACACATTTAATAAAGTACACGTTTTAACTGTCATCTGGCAGGAGCGTAACGCTAAAGCTGAGCAGGGCCGACGTCTGAGGGGGCGAGTCTTTGGGTGGTCACCGAGCGATGCATGATATTCCCCCCCCCCCTCCCCCCCCCCCACACACACACACATACGTACTGAGGTGTCCTAAAT
>JBCEWB010097105.1:0-12255 GCA_039654565.1 Peronia peronii
GCTGGGCTAGAACCGAGAAATCGGGCTGTGAATGTGATGAGGGGGTCAGACATCGATTTTTTTTTTTTTTTTTATTGCAGAAATTGAAATCCTGCATTCATTTCTGAACAAAATAGTATCGATTTGCCCTCGTTTTATAAAATATTTCTTCACTGAAATCGGGTTTTTGTCAGGTAGGTATGTAGATTTATGCGTTCGACCGTTCATTTAAACTCGATTTTCTCGGATTCGCTCATTGCTGGGGGATTCCCCCTTGTCTCTTTAAACTTCAATATCTCTAGCTAGAATAAAGCTGGCTAAAAACTTTTTTTTACCACCTGAAAGGGTATGAAATAAGCTTTCATATGAAACCAAAAACCCGATATGGTGAAAAATCGATATAGTCTCATTTTGACTGGCTGCGAGACATATTAGGTACAGTGTATAACCTTCTTCGAGCGGCATATAGCGATATTTCATACAATATTATCGTACTGATCGGCCGATTGCCTACCTCATTTCCGTGTCTTTTTCAAGACAAAAAAAAAATGGGTTTCAAATCGACCATAAAATAACAGAGAAAGGCAATGGGGGATCGTTTTTGACCAGCCTTGTTATTTCCCTTTGCCAGGTATAAGAGTGTTTAACAAACAGCATAGAGCTGGGGGGAATAAATAACTTTTACACTCTTTGTTTGAAATGTAAACTTTAAGCGCACGCGCGCGCACACACACACACACACACGCACACACACGCACACACACACACACACACACACACACACACACATGTTCAATGAAATTCTCTTCTTCTTACTGTAATAATTTTAGCAAACTTTTTGAGATCAGTTTTTCAAATGACAAGAAGAGAAGTGAGTTTTTCCTTCTTTCCACTGTTTCTTCCACACCCCTTGTGTCTGGTAAAGGGAAGTAATAGCTCTGGTCAAAAACACAAGCCCCCATTTGTGTAAGATGTGAATCTGACTGACTCAGAATATGAGTGAGCAAAACGCTTTTAGCGCCTGGAAGATTTTTAGCCAGCAATTTTGTGACTTTCTTTGTATTAGGTCAGACTGAGCGCGAAATCATCTTACTGGGCAATTGTGCTTATCCATTTGCTGAGACAGTCAATCAGTTTATGATTGTGACGATAGACATCTTATGTCTTTTTACCAAATCGCTCGTCTTCCTGATATTTCTACAGCATCACATTTTATATATTATGTGTATGCCCGGAAAATTGCATCAAATTAAAGCAGACTCGGTGTTTTTGAGGTCTGTGTGTATTGGGGTTTAACGACACATCAGCACGATCACGGCTATATTGTGCCAGACACGGTAAGATACGTTTGCACGTCAAGAAGAAGAGAGGAAAGAGAGTGGATCAGAAGACAGGAGCAAGGAGAGAGAGAGAGAAGAGATGTCTCCCCTGGAACGTCGAGGATGGCATTCCATGAGAGACATCCCACCGATAGCCGGTTTACACCACCTGCAGGTGGGAGCAGAGAACCTACTTATATACCCCGGACCTCCACGGGGGACGGTGTTTTTGAGGTGCTAGTATATTGTATACCCATACATTTGCGTACATCAAGCAAAGTCACTGACAAGTCTGTTTCCAAACATCGCCCCTCATCCATCAAGAAAACAATCGCATACACTGACAAACATGTGTGTGTATGACAAACTAGTACCATATCTGTGGAAGTGAGTGGAGCCACACTATTTCTGATGTACTCCCATAACCATCTATATATTATTATGTCAAAGTGCGTAATTTCATAAGAAATGGATATAGCTTTGAAACCAAGTGACTCCCCTTTTACCCATCTAATATTTTCTACAAAATGGCATACATTTATGATAATATACGCGCCACCATTGCAGAAGAACTGTTTTTGAAAAAGATATTTTCCCCCCTTATATTATGCAGGTATTCATCCATGTGCGTCACATAGTATCATTTCATATGTATACATTGTATGTCATGTTTTGTTCCAACTATGGCAATCATCCTTCAACAAAACACACACACACACACACACTGACAAGCACACGTGTGCGCAGCCAATAGCAGCACATTAGTTCCAAGGGAGCAAATTCTGTCCAGCCTTTCCTGAAAATGGGAGATCGTTTTGACAGGTCCTATTACTTCCCTTTGTCAGACAGAAGGGAAGGTAAATAAGCAGTGTAAAGAAGAGAATAAAAATCGTTTTTCTCCCCTTGCACAAAATCTACATCTTGTAAAAATTCCGAAATATTCGTGGTACAAAGAAAATGTTTTCTTCTCAATGTAACAGTTTTGTCAAATTGTTTTGTGACCAACTCTTTCGAATGACTAGAGATAAAGTGATTTTATCCTTCTTTACACTGATGGTAACTGCAAAGGGAAGAAACAGGACTGGTTAAAACATCTCCCATTCTGTTTGGAGAAAATCGCCCAATTAGTTTTGTGGTCATTTTTCTTTTAAACAGAGAGCAGAAAATGCGTTTTTTAAAAAGAAAACTGATCCAAGGAATGGCCTCATATTGTGCTAAGTTCTAGGACTATCCTAACAACATTATGGGCCCATGGACAAAGCACTACAACACTGCTCACAGGAATAAAAAAAAATGAATGATCGATAACATTAACCCTTTCAGTACGTTTACCTTTATCAAACCTTTACAACCTTCATCTTATGTTTGGTATGTCCCCAACTTTTTCTAAAATATCTTTCTCGGTAGATTAGCACCTCAAGATAGAGCCCTGGTGTTTCATAGTATAGGGCCCTTGTACTGGTGGAGTCTCCGGACAGATACCGACTAGACCCATGCGTTAAGACTTTGTTGGGAAATTCGGTTTCAATAAATGGGGGAATATTGACTGACTGTGTCAAGAAAATGGCGTTTTGTCAACATGAGATAGCTGTATACAGGAAGACTGAGTCTGAGGCAGCTATAATCAAAGATGTACTAGAAACAGCGTGGTGGATTCATGGAATTACGATAATGTTATTACTTCTAGTGCTACACGACAAGGAAAGGAACAATATTATTAATACAAGGTGCACGCCGTTGAGTACTGGGGGGGGGGGGTTAAGGGGAGGGGGAGGTTCATCGGTATGTGTCATATATGTGTGTATCAGTGCGTGCAAGTGTGAACATACGATGATATTCATGTACATTTTATTTCTGGTGGTCTAATTATTATTATTAGTATTAGTATTAGTATTAATCTTACCATTGTCATGCAATTATTGCTCCAGTACAATCTGATTGTTCAAGCAGGCAGAATGGGAGGGTATACAGACATTTTAAAAGTAAGCAAAAAAAAAAAAAAAAGCAAAATATAGCGATTATATAGCAGGCGAAAATGGAGTAAATGGGCTGAATTTTAAAGGAGGCAAAACGGGATACAAAAACTGAATTTTAAAAATTGAAAATGGGATAAATAGACTGGTATTTATAGAAGTAAAACTTATAGAAAGACAGATTGAACTGAAATATGTAGACAAAATGGGACAAATGGATTCTAAATGGGGTATATGGACTGAAATCTGAAATGGACAAAAAAGGACAGATACATTGGATTTTACAGTAGGCAAAATGGGTTAAAGAAACCTAATTTTAAGTAGGCAAAATGGCTGTTTTATGGGGTATATAGAACGAATTTTAAAGTAGGCAAAATGGGGTAAATAGACTGAATTTTAAGTAGGCAAATCAGGGTACACAGACTGAAATTTAAAGTAGGTGAAATGGGGTAAATAGACAATTTTAAAGTAAGGAAATTGGGATTCAAAGACAGAATTTTAAAGTAAGCAAAATGGGGTAAATAAACAAAGTAGGCAAAATAGGGGCAAATAGACTGATTTTCAGTTAGGCAAAATGGGATATATTGTTGACTGAATTTTAAAGCAGGCAATGTGAGGTAAATAGATCATAAAATGACAGTTCTGAAAACTAATACATGACATAAAAACGTAGGGATACAGATCAGATCACGAGTAGCTTCAGGAACAACAACAACAACAATAACAACAACAACGATCACAGCCACCATCATGCCGATAACCACAATCATGATAACAATAATCACAAACTATAACGACAATCACGTCAACAACAATAACAACAACAACAGCAAAAACACAACTAACTTAAACGGCATCAGATATTCAAGCATAGGCACCCCAGTCCTGCCCAAAGATCGTACCAAATTCCATACGGTATCATCGATAATACAACATATACAATAACAGATTTATCACGAAGGCATATCGGCGTGTGGCACTGGAAAACATAACATTATGCTGCACAGTGTGATCAAAGACGCCATACCGATAAGACCGGATACTCTCCTCTTCGCATCACTAGAGATATGCATGCACAGCCTCGCCCCGTCCTAATGTGTTCACAGTCTTTTTCACGTCATCAAAAAATGCGTGCCTCGCCACTTGCATTACTAGTTTTGTATTCAAGATCTGGATCATCGTGTGCTCTCAGTTTTCTGGATCTTTCTGGGAAAACCAAAAAATGACATGCCATGGTTCTTGAGTTTGTGTAATCCATGCCTGCCCACCACTGCCCTCCTCTTCTTGATTTCATGACTGCCGCCATTGTTGTTTACAGGCTGTACACTCTCGACGCTTGGGGGCGCTGCACGTCGCGGTAAACACAAAATTGGCCTAGTGTCCAGTCTTATCGGTATAGCGTCTTTGGTGTGATGATGTTGATTGTGAGAGGTTTGCGTAATCCTAGAGAGAGAACAACAATGCGTAACCCTAGAGAAAGAACAACAGGAGTTGAGACACTCCGATATATCCTATTCCCATCCCCTCCCATTTCCCACTCTATCCCATCATCGCTTTCCACTTCTTCGTTCTTATAAGACAATCAAAGAAATTAGTTCTGTCCTTTTTTCTGCCAGCCAAGTTAGCTCTCTTTCCCAAGTACCACAGCTTAAAACAAGCATAACAAAAATAAAAAAACAAAAATCTGAAAAAACTGATCACCATGTAAAAAAAAAACAACAACAACCAAAAAACCTAGTGTTTCATGACGTGGTGAACTTTTCCGAATTTTTTGTCTATTCATGTTTCACAATAGAGATTAGAAAAAAAAAAAAAAAACAATTATTGCTTAATATTTCTTGTACTTGGCTTGGGAAAATAACCTGCCTAACGGTCAAAATGGCTCGTTACCGACTCATCTTTCTTGGTTCTGGAACTCTCCTCCTTGTTTCCTCTCCCTTCCCTCCCCCCCCCTCCCCCCCGAGCCTTGACCACCCAGAGTAACATTCTTTCACTCAAAACTTTAACTCTCAGAGTGACATCCTCGCATATTTGTCTCATCCTCTTAGGGTTTAAAAAAAAAAGGATAAGGCTATTGCTACCAAGAGAATAAAATAGTCCATTGATCTATTGTTACCAGGTGGCCAAAATAACCCCTTTGGTCTATTGTTACCAGATGGTCAAAATAGTCCAAATGGTCTATTGCCACCAGGGGGTCAAAATACATAAAAGAAGTCCCTTTGGTCTATTGTTATCAGGTGGTCAAAATAGTCCCACTGGTCTATTGCCACCAGAAAGTGTTAACATTGCAACTAAATGTTCCAGAGTACTTAAATAAACCCTAGCTCTAATCCTAACTCTTACCGTAACCCTCATCTTTGAATTTAATTATTTTTTTTTTTAAGGCGTGACGTGATTGGACAATTAGACAGAGCTCAGACTCAGGCAGATTGAGGTGAACATTCAGTGTGTTTTGGTACACTTTCGTCCTTCTTGAGCTACATGCATATGTTTGCGGGAGACAGACGGAGCTGCGTCACGCACTGTCGATGCGTGGTCTCCAATCGCGCACCTTCATGAACCAAGTGCGTGACTAAGACTAAGCTCACGTCATTATCAGAACAAATAAGACACAGGAAATCGTGGGAATGCAGAGAATAACATGGCACCAAGAGGCTTTTGTGAAACATGTGTGGATATAGAAATGCAAATAACCAATGTGAATATACCAGTTCTCAAACAAACAAAATATTAAAAAGAGAGTTGAGTAGTTTAACAAATCTACGTTCGTGACAAGGAAACAGACACGCGGAATTGTGGATTGCAGGGCAGGGCAAGACCCAGCATTTGGCCTTTTTTTTTCCCTTCAACATTTTCTGTATGATGCAAATGTTCAGTATGCATACTGCGGTTATGGCTCCGTTTGTCTGTGCAGGCACTTGAAGCAGCCAGTTTTGCACTGATACTTTAATGGTAATAATATAACATAAGATTTCCGGAAAAACCCAACGCGGAAGTACCTCAGGCATTTTCAGTAAATCATTAACGTTACTCACTACTAGTATTATTTGGAGCGCATCTAGGTTCAGTAGGCTCAAAGCAAAGAGTTTTGGTCATAAATTTCCTACCCAACGTAACAGGGTCAAAACAAGATGTGAGGGCAAACGTACGGCCGAGGCAAGGCCAAGGTCACGGGTCAATGGAATTTGTCGAAATATTAGTGAACTCTATTACTTAAGTTGACTGTTCTGTCGTAGTCCTGCGCTGTTTTTCGTGACTGAATCTATGGGTGTCTTATGAGCGTGGTGTCTTGTTGAATGTGCAGATGAACTGCTGTGAGAAATTGCAAATATCAGCTCCCAAAGTAGAGTTTAATAGTTAAAGATATAATCCTCCGGACATGAGTCCTGGTTAGAGTCAGGATCTAGGAACTGAAATAGTCTACGACAGATGAGTGTACAATATAGGTTTTACAGGTCGAATAGTCACATAGTATGTGCTCAAACATATAAAATACTTTCATCCTAGCCACACGTAAACTGTCCACCCACACCACACCATCCAGCCACACACAAACTATCCAGCCACACACAAACTATCCAGCCACACAAAAACTATCCAGCCACACACAAACTATCCAGCCACACACAAACTATCCAGCCACACACAAACTATCCAGCCACACACAAACTATCCAGCCATACACTCCAGCCACACACAAAATTATCCAGTCACACAGACAGAATACCCAGCGTGTCTTGTCAGTTATCACGTCTTTCATTAATTCTACCAACTGATCCACTCGAATTTGATGTTCTAAATTTTCCTTGCTAATTGACAGTGCGACCACAAAGTTAGTTATCTATAACTGGTGCTGGGTTAAAGGCTAAAAAGTCACCACAGATTTCCTCTTAGGACTGAGAAATTTGAGGTAGAACTGATTGTGTTTTTGATCCCAGGAGGTCATTTTGTTGGAGCGGTATAAATGCAACTTCCAATGGTCCTCAGACTTTTTAGTCCGGAAGGCCAGGTATT
Organism: Peronia peronii; assembly: GCA_039654565.1. Lineage (NCBI taxonomy): Eukaryota > Metazoa > Mollusca > Gastropoda > Systellommatophora > Onchidiidae > Peronia > Peronia peronii. The sequence goes on from JBCEWB010097105.1 coordinate 7,286, forward strand.
CGAACTTTCCGTTGATGTTGATTTCCCTGTCCGGATCCGGCCGGTCATTGATGGTGATCAGTTCGTGGACGTTGATGTAGTCCAGGGAGATGTTCTTCTCCTGCACCAGCAAGCCGAACATGTAGGCGTCGTCAATGGGAACGAACTCTTTTATGTTGAACGACGCCTCGTACAGCTGTGGAATTGCCTCCCCTGTCATCACTAAGAAATAACCGCTACAAAATGGCGGCCATTTTTTCTGACCTTTCAAAATGTTGTCCTCCACGCGCCATTTGTTGCCTTTATCCCGCAGGATTTCCAGGTCTTTCTTGTAATCGCACGCAACCGCTAGACCTTTGGGTGCCAATTTGGGAATGATCTCTGTGATGACGCGATAAATGTCCACAAACATGTCGTCATCCGCCTTGAGGATGTACCTGGCTTGGCTACAGTGGGCGTTGGCCCAGGTCAGCAAGGTCACGGCTTTGTAGGTCAAGTTACGGAATGTGTCAGAGAAATAGCCCTGGACGATATCGCCGTGTGTGGCGTATTCGCTCTCTAGGTGGATCTGCAGGTCGCTGTCTTCAGGCAAACCCAGCAGAAAGATCAGCCTGATGCTGATATCGATAAAAGTATGGGCGTTAGCCCAACCCTCACGGATATAACGTCGATTCTCCTGGTTTGCAGCCGAGCTATGCAGGTAAATCAAAATGTCTACCGGCTCGTCCTTGCAAACATTTGGGCTCTCTAGGACGTAGCCCGGGAACAGCGGATGTTTAGATCCCGCTCTCTGGAACGGTTTGGCCCCCGGACGCTTGTCGAACCATTCACGTGTCGTTCTCTGCTCTTTCTCGTCGACAGATTCCGTTTGAGTCGAGTTCTGTGCTAAGGTCTCGCTGGCATTGAGAACACGAAGACTGATGTCCAGGTTCTCCATCTGAGCTCTGTGCAAGTTCTGAAAGAGTCTGATCATATCCCTGGCCTCAGAGTCTTCACCACGTAGGTAGACACTGCTCTGGGAGACGAAGACAAAGAGGACGCCAAATCCACACAGCAGGGGGAAAATTCTGCTCACCAACTTTCTGGGTATCATTATGAATCCTCACAGTCTAGCACGATGAACTAATACAATATGGTGCTGTGCACACGTCCACTCACACGTCCACACACACATATACACACACAGATACAGACCATGCACTGCCTGTGCCACTCGTGTAATGGTATCAGGACACCATCTCAAAGAAAGTTTATCAGATCTGCCTCTCCCGTCCACTCACACATTTGACCAGTCTATTGTTCTTCAGTGGAAACTTCTGTCTCCTAAAGAAAAGAACCCAAACTTATGAAAGAACACAAAGCAGACTGACGACAATGGTCGGATCACAAAATACACGGGACGTTTTTGGTTTCGCCTTTCTAGGGCGCCGGACACATGTGGATTCCGGTAGTAAATCGTTCCCTTCTTGAATTTAGCGGCTAATTCTAGCCGAGAAAAGGTCACTCCGACCTGCTGATGCTCTCCCCTTTCTGTCAGGATTTGTTTGCCATTGGTATCTCGGTCCTGGCAGAAGGCGTTGTCTTTTGCTATCGAGGACAGAGATAGGTCTATAGGTGAAGCACTAGCCAGTCAGATGCCTTTCCGTGCCCTGAACAAACAACACAAGAGGTGGGAAGAAACCAATCAGATGTCTCGCTCGCCGCGTACACAGATCTACGTCAGGTATCAGCCAATCAAATGTCTTTCTTGTCCTGAGCACACATCTACGTCAAGCACCGACCAATCAGAAGTCTCTCTTATCGTCAAGACAGATCTAGGTCAGGCACCAACCAATCGGATGTCTCGCTGTGCCTGGCGAGGGCCTGGTGGTGAGGAAAAGAAAAGCAAATGAAAAAAAAAAAAAAAACTAACACAGAACAAATGTTGGTTTGCGTCAATCGTCATTTATTCACAAATTCAACACAAGTGTATTCATTCAATTAACACTGTCACTCGTAAAACTCCGCCTATCAGGTCATGATACCGTACTAAATACGTCCATTCCTTGTTAAGAAAATCACATATCTATACATTCAAAACACTGCATTCGTTCATAACATCATAGTATATAACAAATACTAGCTGCACTTGATCCTTCAGTCAGTTTGAAATTCAACTATCTCTCAGCAAAGCGAGTATCGTAACATATACGTGTAAACATGTATGTCAAGTTGTACATTATTTCATACAAAAATGTCTTAAAATATAAGACGAACTCTGTCAACCATAGAAATCATGACGACTTCAAACTCTTCCGACTGATATCTTTAGGGTTAGCTACAGACATGGCTGATTTAGCTTTGTCAGCGATCAATGCGAGATGGGAGTGTTTTCAACCTCAAATAACTGCTGAAGATAGAATTACATGTAGTTGGTGGGACTCAGGGACCATAACTCTTGTTCAAACCTGGAATTCCTCTAATTTTATTATTGGTTACCGCCCTTGTCGATTCTCCATCCCAGTTCCCATCCCTTTTCCACCGCCCCTCCCCTCCTCCTCTCCCCCATCCTCTCTCTCTCTTTCTCTCTCTCTCTCTCTCACACACACACACACACACACACCACTCTCACACTCTTTCTTACCAGATAAATACTAGGTTTCCTGAACAACGGAGGATGAAGAAGGGATTTTGCGTTTATTTGCGGTGGGATTTAACGGCGCATCGGCAACATTACGTTTGTATCGCGCCGAGCACGGCTGTGTACGCGTGCGAGTTGAGAGGTGATTGGTCCACGAGGTCAGAATGAAGGAGGGAATGAGACAGAGAGAGAGGGGGGAGTAGAGGGGGGGGGGGGTAGAGTGTCAATAGTGACAGGAGTGGATAAAAAAACAAAAACGGGAGAAAGACCGGGTGAAGCAGAAAGAATGAATGCTGGTAATAACATATAAATAAATAAATAAATAAATAAATAAATAAATATATAAATAAATACATAATAAATAAATACATAAATAAATAAATACATAAATAAATACATAAATAAATAAATACATAAATAAATAAATAAATAAATAAAACAGGACATTTGACAAAGAGGAGCGGCTGAGATGGATTCACAAAGAGGAAACCTGAAACGAATGAATTGACCAAAAAAAAAATGCGAGATAACCATTCTGGAGGTTAAAAAGCTAATAAACAAACATCCGAACGAACAAACAAAACAGGAGACAGGCAATGAAGAGCAGAGCAGAAAGAGAAACCACACACATACACAGAGCGAGAGAGAGAGAGAGAGAAAGAAGGGTGTAGGGGCAAAGACAAAGAAAAGAGAGAGAAAAAGTAGAGACAAGGAGCGCTTAGGGGGGGGGGGGCGGGAGAAATGGAGAGATAGGAGAGTGTTTACAGGGATGGGGATAGGGGGGGATAAGCAGACAAAGAGGAGAGAGAGAGAGAGAGAACAGAGGATGAGGGAGGGAACAAAGTATCTCCAAAATGTCTGACACAGACAAGATCGGCAGACAAGTCTGTTCGAGTCTACAGCTACTCGTAGATATGTTCTGAAATGGGATCACCATAACTGAAGACCTAAGATGCGAATGGCACCAGTGATTAGATTCAAGCTTTGACAGAACGGGACAACTTATTATTACTATTATTATTATTACATGTCTTAATATTTCATCATTAATTGTGCAAGGCATGAGTGAAAGCTGGTGGTACAGACATGCGACACAAACATCTGGTTTCCCCCAACAGTTCGTCAAGGCGCTGTGCAGGGACAGAGGAGGAGGAACAGATAACACAAGGGCTGGGAAGATAATATCTGAGAGTGGACGGACTTAAATCGCAGTTAACACTTTGCGACTGGCTGAAATGGAATCGCCGTGGCTGACGGATGGGGCATCTACTCCTCGGCCAAAAACTCATTAATGCGTCGCTGGGGCGAATTTCGAATCCCACCAGAGGATGGGAAAGAGTAGAAGGTTACAATCTACATTTTTGTCACTGACTCAACGGACCTTTGGCTTCTTGGGCAGAGAAGTCCGACATCTAGCTTTCGCAGGTGAGGGCGAATATATTTCGGAGGTCCACGTGTACGTTAAAGACCCACCGACAGTTTGAAAAATCAGATGAAAGAGAGGCGAAGACGCCGCTGTCTGGGCAAAATTTCTAAAACCCAAAATTTCTCTATAACAATATTGAAGAAAAGAAGAAAAAGAAAGAAAGAAAGAAAGAAGGAGAGAAAGAAAAAGGGATGGAGAAAGAAAGAAAGAAGGAGCGAAAGAAACATGGAGAGAGAAAGAAAGAAAAAAATAAAAAAAATAAAAAGTAAAATCAATTGCTATCATTAATATCAATTTCCACCCTTATACCGCTTCTTTAAAATTCGCAGCCAAGGTGTCGCCATGAAGTGTCCATAAAACTTATTTTTCCCAGACGTTAATGGACTATAAAAATAGAGTTATATTCACCCTAGCCAGATCAGAAACTATAAGCTGTAGGACATTAACTGTGTGGTGCCGTGAACCTGAGTCGTAGAACGCACAGAAGGTGAGAAGTGAGACATCAAGTATTTTATTGGTGCTTGTAATATGTATCAGGTCAGGTACTTTATTATTCCCCCCCCCCCCCAACCTTCCTTCCTCTGAATGTTATGTGCCTGTGACAAAAGAGACGGAGAGGCAGAGAGAAGGATAAGAGAGAGATAGAGAGAGAGAGAGACAGAAGGCAAGACAAAATAGAGAGGGACAGAAAGGGAGAAAAAGACAAGACTGGGAGTCAACAGAGGAAGCGACAGAAAGATAAGATTGAAAAGTAAACAGGTGAATGGATAGACTCGACAGACAGACAGGTGGACAAACGGATGGACAGAAAGACAGACAGAGGTGACAGGCGGACGAACAGACAGACAGACAGAGGTGACAGGCGGACGAACAGACAGACAGACAGACAGACAGACAGACAGACAGACAGACAGACAGACAGACAGACAGACAGACAGACAGACA
>JBCEWB010097127.1:0-12255 GCA_039654565.1 Peronia peronii
ATGTATGTATGTATGTATGTATGTATGTATGTATGTATGTATGTATGTATGTATGTATGTATATATGTATATATGTAGGTAGGTAGGTAGGTATGTAGATAGGTAGATAGGTAGGTAGGTAGGTGGGTAGGTATGTAATTATGTATGTGTGTATGTATGTTTATATGAATATATGTATGCATGGATATTATTTGTATGTATATTTGTATGTATGATGCATTTACTGTGTATTTATGTGTTTGCCTCTGTGTATCTATGTTAGAAAATCTGTCTATCTACCTGTCTGACCATATACTATATGCACCAATTTAAGTGTCTATGTCTGTATTATTTGCATTATATATTCCGACGCCATTTCTATTTCGGTCTAGTGGCCCATTGCTTGTGTCACTACCTGTGGTTCATGTGAACACTTTTGTTCATTCCTCTTTCTTGTCGTGTCGTCGTTCATATTTGGCTTTGATGTCATTGTTCAGATCATCGGTTGGGATGATGATAGCCTCGTACAGCTCCACTGTGATGCTGGCCTCCTCGCGTACGGATCTCTTGCTGACAAAGCCACTGGAAACAGAAAAGAGCGGTGAAAATGATGAAAGAAACGCTGGTGAGTAGGTGAAGTTAACTCTTAAAATGTCATTACAAAGTGATTGGAACATCGGATTTATTTTATGGCATACTATGATTACGTTGTGAAAGGATATTTGCTAACCATATCTACAGGGTGGACTGAAACAGAAAAGAAAAGTTGCAGACCACTAGTTTCTTCTATTGGAGACATCACTGAATCTAACGGAATGAGAGGCCATGAAATTAGCAAAGCTGGTGAAGATCATAATAAATGGAGGTAAATAATTCTATTGATGTCATTGAATGGAGCGGCTAACAATGAATTCAGACATGCCGAGAGACGGCACGTACATGCACACACATTAATTCTGTTCACGTCAAAGTTTTTCACGCCGTTGTGCCAAAGTGTTTTAAAACTGAACTGCAACAATCTGAGCATTCAGCAAAAATCGATGTGAAACGAGAGGCTAAAGCACAGCTATCTGGACAAAAAAAAATGCAGAGGGGAATATTGTCGTGTTCAAGACAAACGAACAAAATATATACACATATATAAATTCACATACTTATAAGCCTGACTGAAAATATCACAGTATGTACCATTGCAGTATTTCATACTGACAGACACACGGAGGGCAAATGCGCGCACACACTCGTACACAAACATATATACATTTACCTGTAAAAACCGCACTGGAGGATCTGCTATGTTTAGAACAGACACAGACACATACCTGTTTACACAAACAGACCTGTATTAGCCCCCACAGGTCACTTTCTCGTCCTCCATACACACTTAACCCCAATCACACACATAAACATATACGTTAACAGATTTGTCTGCTAGAGCCATTTCACAGAAAACAAAATGACCTGTTTAAGAATAACAGAGAGTAAGACACACCAGGACAAACACTCTTACACTTACACATCCACACATCCATACACACACACACGTGCGCGCACTCACATAACAATTTCACACATCTGCAATTTCTACAGCAAAGGTCAATGCCGGGGCGGGTTCTGAAATTGGGTTTTTGCTCAAAATATTCGATTTTGGGTTTCTGTTTTCTTTTAAAAGTTCGGTCTCTACTGAATATAAAAAATGGTCAAGCAAAGTTGACCTGCCCCTCTGGAATCCTACGTCTTGCTCATTTGGGGCTCTTTATTCAGTGGTAGAGCATCACTATTTCGCTGGCTACGGACAAATTGCATATAGAAGACTTGATTATGATCTCCTTCACCAATATCGGGGGCACCAGTGCCAGGGGTGGACACTGACTGGCCATCTCAGGCGCTGACCACACCGAATATCAAGGAAAATATTCACATGGGCCTCTGAAATAAACTTCCCACTGCCTAAAGAGGGTTAAATATGCCATGTTTCTGCTGTTTCAGAGTGCAATGGTTTTGGCCGAGGAAGACATGGCAGCCATATATAGCCCTCTCTGTACCCTAAAATGACTCACGGGAAGTCCTTTTGCTGATGGGGGTAGGGAAGCGAAAATAGAGGAAAAATGGGCGTAGGGGCACAGAAGAAGGCAAAAGAAGATATAAAAATTCATGGAAAGAGGTCTAGTAGGTGAAAGAAACATGTGTTGGGGTTGAAAATCCGATCAAAAGCCCTTTACAACTGTTTTTTTTTTAGTGAAAAAAAAAATTTAAATGCGTTTTTCTCAAAAAGCGTTTTTTTAGTACAAATATGCTATCTCCTTTTTTATTTATGGAGCAATTACCATGAAATCTGGCATGAATGTAGAATAAAACAATATTTAAATTTTGTCAGAAGGGGTTTTTGATATCATTTTAAATTTTTGAGAAATTTGAGATTTTGGGGTCAAATTTTCGAAAAATCTGTGACCTTTTCACATACCAAATTAAAAAAATTGTAGAATAAAAACTAAGTACTTTATCAAAAATCTGTTCTGACATAATTTAGATATGGAATGGTAAAATATGTTCACAAAATTACAAGCACATGGAGGGGACAAGTTCAGAGCCTATCGAATTTAAAGTTACGCAATATCGAGTAGGGAAATCCAAGATGGCGGCCTTTGCCATGGCAACCAAGAGTGATTTCGAATTTTTTTCGATTGATTTCCTCTAATTTGCCCATGCCGAATTCAATGGTAATGGTTAAAATCATCTTCCCCCAGCGCTTTCCAACTTGACTCCCAGGACACGCCCCCCTCCCCTTAAGGACAGTCTCCGATTCCGCCCTCCCCCCCCCACACACACACACACAATCACACACACTTACCAGGTCTCTCTCTCTTACACACACACACACACACCATGCACACACAACCACAAAGATAACAAAGACATTCACAGAGGTACCTGCAGTAGTCACAGCACAGATCACTGCCGTACCGAGGACAGATAGAGGCCTGCGAATATTGATGACAGTCTGTGGACTTGTCCCCATAGAGACAGGCTGGGGAAGGAAGTGGGAAATCATACACTGACCATCACAGCAGGTTCAGAGAGATAAGAAATTGGATGTGCGTCACTGACAGGTATTTATGCGTCATTGACAGGTATGTCTATGCGTCACTGACAGGTATGTCTATGCGTCACTGACAGATATGTCTATGCGTCACTGACAGGTATGTCTATGCGTCACTGACAGGTATATCTATTCGTCACTGATAGATATGTCTATCCGTCACTGACAGGTATGTCTATGCGTCACTGACAGATATGTCTATGCGTCACTGACAGGTATGTCTATGCGTCACTGACAGGTATGTCTATGCGTCACTGACAGATATGTCTATGCGTCACTGATAGATATGTCTATGCGTCACTGACAGATATGTCTATGCGTCACTGATAGATATGTCTATGCGTCACTGACAGGTATATCTATTCGTCACTGATAGATATGTCTATGCGTCACTGACAGATATGTCTATGCGTCACCGACAGGACCAGGTATGTCTACGCGTCACTGACAGGTATGTCTATGCGTCACTGACAGGTATGTCTATGCGTCACTGACAGGTATGTCTATGAAAGCAAGGACGTTTAGGCTATGGATCTAGACGTTCTTGGGCGTTCCGTACTGTACTTCACATTTTTTTAGCTATATGGGGCCTACTTGATATTAATATTAGAAGCTGGCTTTTTTTTTTACCACACTTAACATTGACAGTGTTGCCATTTCTCTTATTGACATTAGAAACTGGGCCGTATTATAGTATTTAATACTGACATTAGCAACTGGCTTGTGTAACTGTACTTTTTTTTTTATTACCCATGTCCATTTGTTGACTGCGCTACGGTATTGATTAGTAATTTTTGTCGATTAGTTTTTCTCTGAAAGTTAATCAAACGTTTTCAACCGGGATAATGAAAATGATTCATATTCGTTTCCTGCTACGAAATCCAAGCCCTTAAGGATCAGGATGAGGCGCAAATACCCACAGGCCCAGACCAGAGTGGTACCATCACTATAACACGTTATCTCGTCACTTTATTATTCTAGCCAAAATATATCCTAGTACTGCAGGAGGGATTTTGTTAAATGCGGTGACAAAAGAGCAATCTAGTTACGCAATTGATATTTTTGTGTGTTCAATAGCGATGCCAGGTTTCAGCTTTAGTGTACTCATTTGCATTTCTATTGTCCCACACGAGCGAAAGATGTTGATCTGGACGGGATCCCCATTTGACGATTGGCACTACAGCAAGGGGGCTGCCCGGGGAAGAGACAGCCTGCCACTCCACTCCCCCTCCCCTTTCCCCACTCCCTAGCCCCAGCTAGGCTTTCAGAGCAACGCCTGGATCACCCGTCTCCTGCTCGGACCAGGTAACAGCCCTGAAGGCTGGAAGGATCAGTCTTGAACATCAATCTTTCTGTCTGTTGCATTTTATGATGCAGATATTTCTTAGCTGTCCCACCTCTTATTTCAAAGTCAGTTAGTGATAACATTTATCATTGATATCAGAATCCTAACCGCTTACAGTAATGTTTTTGTAAAATTTAATATTGACCTAGAAACTGATTCATGGTACAGTACCTATATTGAGCTTAGACTTTTAGAAACTGGCTTGTCTTTCGGCACATAATAGTGATCTTAGACCTTTAGAAGAAATGTTATTGAGATAAGCCGATTTTTTCTGGTTTTTGTTTAAAAAGAAAAAAAAAACGAAAGAAAGAAGGCAAAAAAACAAAGAAAAGAAAAGAAAGAAATCGATTTCCAGTTTTGATTTCTTTAAAAGAACTGCCTCTCCTGAGCATAAAAATAATGTTCAATCTTAGGCGCTTGTCATGATAATTGTTTGAGCCAGTCCATTTTTTATCTTTTTTTTTTCTTCTACTTTCAATATCCTTTAATTTGATGGAAAAGATCTAAATCTTTTATCTCTAAAGGCAGAAACAAATTATCCTTCAGGAGAAGCCCCTCTCTTCTTTCTTCTCCAAGGTTATCATAGACATTTAGACACCAGCTGGTCTCACAGTACTTAATATTGATCTATGACCTTTCGAAACTGGCTGCTCTCACAATATTTGATAATATTCATCCCAGAGTTGTAGAAACTGGCTGGTCTCACATAATTAATATTACTCTTAGAGCTTTAAAACTGGCCTCTTTTGCCGCACTTAATATTGATCAGACTATTAGAGCTTGGCTCTTGTTGTAGAACTTAACATTGATTCTAGACCATTGGAATCTAGTTCTTGTTAGAACACTTTCTACTGGCCCCGGAAACTGGACAATAACTAATATTCCTGGACATACAGGGTTAGACAAATGGACAAACAATTAAAGGATATCATACTTTGTGCATGCGTAGCATCTTCTTTAACATCTTTGAACGTTCTAAAATATAATGGCATATATTATGGCATTCGTCATTTTCCGCACGTTTGAGACATTGAGAAAACATCTTTATGGTACAAATCATTTTTAATTTTTACATTCCTTTTCATAGAAGTCTGCCGATGATAACAGTGACATACTTCTTATCTATTCCCCTGCACATATGACATACTTATATGCTGTGAATCGCATGGGGGGGGGGGATATTTGGTAAGCTACATGTTTTCAAAGCTAGTTTCACCAATGTTAATACTCTAACAAAATACCGTTTTCAAATATATGTAGAACTATATACTCAAGGAATGCCGGTATTTTGGGTTCCTTGTTTGAGAATCACACGAACATATTTAAGACACTTATTGTATATGAGATAAGATTCGATGAAATCAGGCACTCGTCAAAATTTGAGCATGTGGAGTTATTGGTATCACTATGAAGATTTATTTATTTCCCTTGCGGTCTGTGAAAAAAAAAGTGTTGATCTACCTTAAGAAGACGTTGAGATATTGGCGATTAAAGACGAGGTGACCTGTTGCTGCAGCTGAATTTAGTGAGAAAATGGCCGATCACTTTTGTTAATCCTTATTAGTCCTTGTTAGACCATGCCACTAAATTACACTTTCTGGGCTTTTACTCAATCAATTTCAGCAAATTTAACTCTGAAATACATTTTAGATTGATATAGAAGCGGTCTGTGAAAACAAAATTGTATTAAAAAATTCATTCAGTGTAGAAAAGTACGTGACCTCTCCGGTCGCCTCAGGTTTTAGGAGCGCCTAATTTCATCGTGTCCCGTCTCATATAAGTATGGTAATTCTGAAACATACAGCACATGATATTTATCATAAATCTTTAGAAGCAGCTCGTCTCACTTCGACTTTTAGAAACTTTTTTTTTAAAGGACTCACACTCAAGTTTTGAATCTGTTTCAAATTTCACACCGAAATCCATCTAAGTTATAATTATAATAAATTATAAAATAATAAAACTAACAGTGCTAACCAAGTCATGACGTATTAGATCCGGAAAAAAGAAAAAAAAAAAAACAGAAACTCGGTTTGCAAAGAAATTAGTGTCGATGGGTTGGTCTCACGTCTGGAGATAGCGAACAGTGTTGTCAGGAAAAGCCTTACTTGAAATCTATCTAGAACACGCTCTCAGACACATGACAAAGGATACTGTCGTAGAGACATGAGGTAGAGACTGAGATAAAGAAAACATGATGATCTGGCGAGAAATCTAAAAGAGAATACAGACCCAGGACAGCTAAAAAATCATTTTGGAGTGGACCTATGCTCCACTGGGGATAACACGATAGATGATGATGACAATGATGATAAGGAAAAGTCTTATGGATTTTTTTTAACTACTCACATGGTATGTTAGTTTTGAATCTGCCACAGGTCTCACAGCAAATCTCAGCGGTGACTGCACCATAACAGTTGTGAGATCCGTGGGTAGATATGTAATCGTCACATGAACCCACAAAGCCGATGCTTGACACATTTAGCTCTTTTTGATTACCCAGAACACAAGAGGCTGCCATACAAGACACAAGAAAATACCAGTAAGGGCAATAATAACAGAAGTTCAATAGCAACAGTCAAAATTAGGGGCTGTACAAATGCAAAGTAAACCTTGTAAACGTATTAGAAACAATACAAACTAGAGTTTTAGCACTACAGGTAAACGTAATAGTAATAGTCGAGGCCATAATTGTACTAGCAAAGATGGAAGTACTCGTAGAAGGGGTAGGAGGGGGGGGGGGGGGTAGATAATGGTTGTCGCTCTGAATAGCAACATTTACTGCGGCATCAGCCAGAGTGTGAGAAAAGCAGGCAAGATGAACAAACATGATAGTGTTTAGGTACAATTCAAAATACACTATTTTATGTACGTACCATCGATGTTTATGGGCATAAATGACGAATCCATGACACATTTACCCTCATGACATCTCTGTGGAAGATCCGTCAGTACCATTTATAAAACATATATATATATATATATATATCAAATTAATCTGTAGGGAATGTGTAAAAATACTCATATGGGTGAAAGTTTCAATGTGAGGTTAAGTGCAGTTCATTGAACGTGTGTGTCTAACATGCATTCGAAAAGTGAAAAAACCATTTCCTCATTTTCTATGGATTTTTAGATATTTTTTCCAAGAATAGGGTGAGAAAGAAGAAAAAAAATTCAACAAACAAAGAAGCAAACAAACAAAAACAAAAACAAAAAAAAACGTTTACAGATTTCTGAGAATATCTGGCTTTAGAAAAAAGGGATGGGGGAGGGAAGGGGGGGGTAGTTATGGGTAAAAAGAAACAAAAATGTCAAGTTCAGAACATTCTGTATTTCTAGAGCTTGGAAAAATGGGTTAAATTTTAGTGGAATTGTCTTCTGTTTTCTTAAGATAGGAAACAATACTTTCCTTCGATACTGCAACCACATGAGACATGCGATATGTTATCGGTCAGACAAATTTAAATAATTACAGCGGAACTGGAAAAGACGCTAAATGCAATGGTGAGGAGATACAACAGATAACTCTTGGGATTGTCAGTGCTCAGAGCAAACAACACGGTGTCAACGAGAATAGCCGAGGCTGGAGATCCACACAAGGACTCGTCTGGCAATACTTACGGTAATGAAACTGAGATCTAGTAGTCACCGAAAAATTCCCCATAAGAAACAGTGGGCGTCTAACGAAGGCCTAGAAAATGATGGGATTTCCAGGTTAACGCGATAGGGCGTCAGCCTCATAGAATTACATCAGATAGCAGGGGACGGCCACAAATAGTGAAGTCGGGTTGTGGATCCAGTGAATAACCCAGAGATCACCAGGTAATGGGATAGAAAAAAGATATAAAGGAAAAAGACGTACATGTAGACGTGGCAGCGAAGGTCCTACCTTACTGACGTCACAGATCATGCCCTCTGGAGGTGTGGTGTGATGACACATGTTGGTGTCAGGAATACGGCAGTAGATCTCCTGACAGATGGCATCACCTTTGGGCAGTTGATCATCATATAAGCTGGAAGACTGGCAAAGGCAGAAACAGGCCTTTATATTATGCGAGGGTGAAATACGTAGTTATTTAAGTTCAAAGGATGATTCTGATTTTCGAAGATCAGTATAAAGAGTGGATGTCCAAGGAAGATGTATGTAAAACGAAATGCGGCAATTAAATTTTCATTTAAGGGACAGAGGGAGAAATAAATTTATATAAGGGCAGCTGATTATTAATCCGTAATATAAAATTTCATAACCTACAGGTGTGACAGCAAAACACTCGTACTTCTATATGTTTAAGAACATATTATAATAATTAATTTAAACTCAACTTAATGGTAGATCTAAGTCTATGCATAATATGAATAGGGACGAGTTGGTGTATGATTCCACCCAAAGCCAGTATAAAAGTAGTGTATGGCAAAGGTTTTCACAATAATTTAGTTTTCCAGCGTTAGTTTAGGATAAATCTAGAGGAAAACAAGCTAAGAGTTACTTTTTTCCTCCAGCTCAGAAAGAAGTTGTATAATTTATCTTGAACAATTGATCTTTTGTCAAATTATTATAATCAGTCTATCAGTTAAGCAGAGTTTCCTACCAAAACAGGTTCGAGCGAGACGTTGCTCTTAAATTTGTACAGCATAAAAAAGGCAATAGGAATACAAACAGACACTTTCGTACCAAACAAAATTGACAAACAAACAAAACAACAAAAAACATTGTAGCTGAGCACAAGAATATAACTTTATCCCTACACATATAACAGATCAAACTCATTAACTTCTCAAACGTATATATTTTTTATGACTTCCCAAACACATACAATCTATCAGACATATAACTTACCAATACGTATTAATGTACCACCTACCAAACATTTATAAATTACCAAATACAACATTTATATGCGTTTAGTAACTTATAATAACATTTCTTATTATGACTTACTAAATGCATATAAATTACCACACACCGAAACAAATGATAACACAATTGTTATTTCGATAACATGTTGTGATTTATGAATTACGAATTACATATAACTTACCAAACAGGTATAAGCCATGAAACATTGTAACAACCTTATAGAAATAAAACAAAAAGTAATTTATAACTTACCAAACACATTTTCTACCAAATCCAATGACATTATATCTCACCAAATATTTTACAACTTACAACACATATGACATACCGAATAAATATTAATTAACAAAACGCGGAACTAACCAAACACATAATTATAATTCAACAAACACATATAAGGTGTAACACGTACCATACACATATAACTGCGTGAGTCATCCACAGTCCTCTGGCACGTGACATCGTGGTCAAGTATCTGACCTTTGTACGAGGCCAGAGAGGTGCTGGGCTTGGTGGAGGCTGAGTTAGTGGTCAGCAAACAGTTAGTCCTAGGGGGGAGGGGGGAGGGGGTTGTGACCAAAGGGAGAATGAAATAGTAACATATTTGTGTAATATAAAGAGTGTAAGATAAGACAGCCTGGTGTATCACAGCCTGAGATGAAATGAGAGTGTAAAAATATGTTTTATAATCAATAGTCAAACACTGCTATGCTATTTCCAGGCTGTCAACCAGCACTGCAGTGTGAGTTATTTACCGGAGTGTGGCGATGTAATCCTCCATATCACTGACACAACAGTCTGAGAAGAACCAACGTTTGGTGTTGGAGGCTTGTCTGACGGCAGCCATGATGTTCCGGGAGGCGGCCCCGTCATGGCTGGAGCCAAGTCTGTGGAAAGATCAAGTCCAAGAACATAATATAATATAATATAATATAATAAGATAAAGACAGGACAAGACAACCATTTAATAACATTGATAAAAGAAGTAAAACAAGATGAACGTGAATTGTCCTCAAGAAGAACACTTCTCTTGCAGTCTATGAAACAAAAAACACACACACACACACAGACACACACAAGCCCCCCCCCCACACACACACACACACCACACACAGCCTGTGATATGTCTAGGTAAGTTAAAAACTTGTAACAAAAAAAAATTAATAACCTTTAAAGTCAATAGATTTCATAACTTTAAAATTTTGAAATTGCAAGATGAGCTCTCCATGTAATTTCTCCTTTTTTTTGTAAAGGTTAGTACACGTTGGGATTTCAAAATTTTGATATCATCACATAATCTGTCTGTGCATGTTTACAATTTGCAAATAAAGGTCCTTAGACTTTAAAACTATATTTTGATATCATCCTAGGAGTTGTCTAGGCAATTTAAAAACTTGCGCCAGAGATCTGTAGACTTTCTAACTTTAACAATTTTGATGTCGTCCGCCTTCCCCTGCCATAGCCCAACAAGAGCATCGATAACAAAAGCACTGGATGCATATTATGCTCTGATTCCCATTGTGGCATGAATGACCAAAAACAAACAAACAAACAAATACAAAAATAAATCTTCAAACACTAAAAGACACGGGCATAGGGATATTTTACATGAGAAAATCATCGACTCGTGGTCCAGCCATATCGTTACTCCTATACGATAAACTATCGAGTCATGTTCAGCACATCGGAGATATCGATTAAAGAAAAAAAACATTTGATTAATAATAGCATTATTAGTCTGTTGAATTAATAATATATGATTCTCTAAGCACCTTTCTATTTTCATGAAATCGTCTGTCGGCTCTCATATTCAGGAATGCCATGTGGTAGTAGGCTGTCATATATAATGCCATTATCGTAGACCACCCATAAACAAATAGTGTTTTTTATCTGAATTCTTTACGGATTGTTAATATCAGCCATTGATTTGAAGAAAAGTTACCATGGTATCATTTCGTTTATAAAACAAAAAACAAAAACAGAACCTAGTATGACATACGGAGGTTAAATCAGAATCACTTACCTTGCTTGGAAATATGAACCAAAGTCTGTGGGAAGCCAAGACAAGCTAGAGATGTATAAATATACTGTTTACATACAGGTCTCCTTCTTTGACAAGTCTGTTCGACATAGGCGTGGTCTCAAATGTTTCTTTCAGGGTTGTTGCCGCAAAACCAACTGCTTCGCGTGTCTTGATTTCACGAAATGTTCGTTCCAGCTGAACTGTAATTTGGATCAAACTACAAATCCCAAGTATTAAATATGGATCAAATTACAACCCTCAATTATATTAAACGATAATATCAGACTTTCTACTTTGAGGTTAAAGTGTATCTTAAACTAAAACTCACCTGTTTTCAGCGGTAGGTTTTGGTAGTTAGGAGGATTTCATTCAAATGGCAATCGTTGCCTTTCAATCTGCCCAGAAAATTGAAAAGTTGCTGTGATCAGAAAGATGAAGATGAGGCCGATGACCTGTATCTATATATCCGATTATCGGACAATAAACTGATGTCTGCGAGATTGGCAAAGGACTCAAACGCGAACCTTACACGCAACTAGGATTGATTTGCTCATATGCTCGGGAACCTCTCACTCACTCTTCCAAGCGTCTGGGTGACCGTAACTAGCCGCTACCCACTTAAATATCCATCGGACCCTCCGCCCTCTGGGGCCCTCGTGCATCGTGTGAACCCATGCTATAATCGTGAGAAGACTCGCAGGAGACACCCCGCTGCTTTCAAAATGGAGACAAAACGGAATTCCTATTATTCTCTTTTTTTTTCTTTTGTTGTTGTTGTTGTTGTTGTTGTTGTTGTTGTTGTTGTTGTTTCTTTTCTTTCCTCAGAGCTCTTTGTTCATTTTTCTCGGATACTGTTTTCTCCATTTTTTTAACGAGAATCGTTTTGATAGTCTTTTTTGGGGTGTTTTTTTTGTTGGGAGGAGGGGGGGGGGGGGGGGGGGGGGGGAGGG
>JBCEWB010097138.1:0-12254 GCA_039654565.1 Peronia peronii
GGGTGTTCCTGGGGTAGGCCGTGGCGGAACAAAAGAAAAACTAAAGGGCCAAAACTTGCCTTGAATTCGTTGCCGTGCAAAAACTATTTTTTTGGTCAGTATTTTGCAATCAATTTTTTATTTCTAAACCGATTCTAACCAAATCTGGCATACACAAATATAATAAAACCCAAAAATGTTAGTATGCGTGTCCCATTTTGATGGTGAGTTTTAGAGAAAAATTAGTTTTTGGTATGAAAAAATGGCCAAATTTGAAATTTCACTACATGGCATTTTCAAAATTTCTAGAAAATGTTCTTTTGCATACAAAGGGCTGAAATAAGTAACTTTTTAGATATTATGTTAAACAAGACGTTCACCAAGTTTCATCAAGTTTTGTTAAAATTTGGCAGACTAGATAGATTTTGAAATTAATCATTTTAGAGATACCAAAATCCGAGATGGCCGCGTTGCCATGGCAACCATTTAAAAAAGTTGATTTTTTTCACTGTTTTCCTCTAATTTGAACATGCCGAATTTGATGGAAAAGGCCAACATAGCCTATCTATGATAGTAAAAAAAAATCACCTTCTTTTAAAAAAAGTAAAATACAAAATGAAAAAAAAAAAAAATAAATAAATCCACAGTGATTTTCTTGAAAAGGACAATTCTATAAGAGAAGCAGTCTTAATGTTGGTTATTGTTCAGTTTGCAAATGTAAGGCTTAGGTCAAAAATATATTTTGATAAACTGAGTACAAATTTATACAATGAATTTATATACTGCTACATACGACAAGGATTCACAAACTATGGAAACAGTAGCCTCTATAGCATCTGCCTACATTATTTGACTCTGTTGGGGCCTTGAAACCATCAGAATTGGATGAGGAAGGTGGATGAGCTGCGCCATCCTCTGGTTCCTCTTCTATTGTGTCTGTGAAGTTGTGGTGCTGGTGCTCCAGTTCTTCTGGCCCTGTCTCATCTGAGATGGCACTAGGTATACAAAGAGTAAACAGCTATAATTGCTACTCCTCTGGGTAGTCTATTTGTTACAATACAAACTCTTATACTTATTGGTGTAACGTCTATTAAAATATAATTAAAGTTAAATGACATATGAAGGAGAACAAGACATATGGGATTTATGGTCTGCACTATGAACTGGTTCTATCTCGTCTTCTGTTTCACAATGACATTAGACATACATTACAAAAACTGCCAACACTAAAACAACAAAATGTTCCCACATGTCTCTAGCTCAAATCTTAACAGTGACAGCGATTTCCAATCACTCACTTCACTGTCTTCTTCTTTTTTTTTTTTTTTTTAAATTTCACTTCATGCTTATCTCTTGCCTGGCAGTGCTTCCCCTGAGATGTTTCATTCATAGTACAAACATTCATCTCAGCAACATATCATTAATGTCCCCTTTTTTTGTGTGTCAAAGAACAATATTCTTACAAGGCTGCAAATTACAAATCCCTCCTGAAACTGTCCACATAAAACACCTTTTCACTCAAATAAGTTATCTTTACATTTAATCGTTAACGTGCCACACAGCAGCCACGGAAAATAACAAGGTATTTCAAGATTAGTCATATGACCGAGGAAACATCTCTCACATGTGGATTTGTCTATTTGGAGTGACATGTCTGAATACCTATAATTCATCAAAACTTGTCTGTCATGTGCATAGCATGTACACAAACCAATGTGTGAGCGAGCAAAAGTTCCTCAATCATCTGACCGATCTCAAAAGACCTCATAAGACTCTGTTCTGGTAAAGAAGAGTTACTATAGCAGGATGAGGAAGCAAACAAATATTCCCATCTATAGGTTAGACACAACTTTAAATTTATTTCAAGGTTGTGAAGAACTGACTGAGTTTCCTGATTGTGTACAAATACAAAATACTGAATCATTATCACTTTAATCAGACACCCACATCCATGCTTTCATCCGTCTTACTTGGGAGGCACAGCATAGTGACCATAATGTATTATGCTAGACAGACTACAAACCTTTTAAGCTGTCCAACCATTGACACTCTGGCAGACTCTAGATTCTGAATCTGTCCGCTCCGAACCCTGGAGTCAGAGAAAAGGTGAAAAGTAATACATGAGCCCTGTTCCACTTTCGGGGGAAACAAAATCTTGTGAGTAATAATCAAGGAAAAAAACTGACTATGTAATATTCTAAATTCTGAGATATGGTGTCCATTTATTGTTTTTGCTAAACAAGAACCAATAAATTTTTTCACCTGCATTGTGTTTTTGTGAAGGATACTGCTTGTTATTCCCAAAATCATGAACAAAGGCCAAAAAATTGATATATATTAACAAGGTTCACCTCTTGCTTATTAAAAGTAGCATGCTGCGACAAGGTTGTTGCTTTTTTTTTTTTTTCTCCTTATAAGCAGTACTATATCTCTTCCACTCTGCATGAGAACTCCTCTCTCATTTCTTTTGGAACATGATGTCGTAACGGCAAAGGTAGACTGGGCAGGGGAAGTACATAATATAGATAATTTCTACCAAGAATCATCTGCTCTTAAAATGCTGTAAAGCAAATTGTGCGAGTCTATAATTTATGGAGTGCAATGATCATTCAAGTCAAGCAGTGGAGTGTCATATAAAATGAAGATGTAGATAAACTGTTGACAAGAACTGATATTGGCAGTGAAAGTATCACAAAGGCTTTGGAAACTTACGCCCATTCAATGGCTCTTTCCATAGTGTCAAAAGTCTTGGGTCTCCCTCGTAGAAAGGACTGCATACTGGACAGCGCTTCCATTGCTGTTCCTGATAATAAGGAAAAGTAAAGTCAGTGGTATAAACCAGAATTCATGAAACAACAGATATGTAACAAATCTGAAATGTCAATTCACTCTTTACTCGGTCAGTTACTTTCTCTGTTTGATAGGCAATTAACCATAACTGCTGGACCTTGCGAGAATTTGATAGGATTAAATTTTGCTTTCTTCATAGATTATATGAAGGAAATTCTGGTGTGGCCATTTAAGATGTTCTGATGAGATACTAAAATGGACACCCACTCATAGTAACTGCCAATAGAGTAGATGTTTGTGATTTTTGTACAGTTCTAAATTACTATGCACATACAAAACTAGAATTTTCAGAGGACACAAAATATTCCACAGGAAAATTTAAAAAAAAACAAAATATAATGTAACGTGTTGCATTACTGCTCTGGTCTAGAGCTCTAATGGCATATCAAGTTCGGCCTGATAAAAAATATAAAAAAGCATTATGACAGTTTTTAGCGTATAACTATAAATTTCACCTTCATTACCTGCCACAAATTACATTTGCAAGGGATTGCTGTTACTTTTCCAACCAGCAAATCATCAGATTACGATAAACAGTCACTGGTATTAATTTTGCAAGCCATTTTGAGAATACATATACATAAATCAGTCTCTGATCTCTCAGTACAGTGAAGACTAACAGGCCTTAACCCTAGAAGTGCCGAGAGGCCAATCAAATAAAAAATGAGCTCATCACTCACTGCACCAGAATTCCTTTTCAAACAATATATTACAATGCTAGAATATGGTACTCATTTCAAATCCCTTTCAGCTATAAACTGTCATTTCTCTAAATTGAACACAATATTATTATGCTGCTATAGAAATCCTGACATCCCACTACTTTCTAATGACACTTTCAAGGGTTGTGTTGTTTGAACATCTTTTTCAGATACAGGCTGTAAGTAGACAGTGCAGTAATTTTTCTCTTTGATTGTTCTTTCTTACCTTCCACAACATCTATGACAGCAAGACCAATCAAATGTGGTATGAGATTTCTGGCTGCTGTGTGCACTGCAATGGCTCCACCCATGCTGAGGATAAAACCCAATAATTTTATCAGCTATTATTTTTTTTTTTGCAATGACTCACAAATCTACAATGCAAAATATATGCGCATAAGATAAGAGATGTGTCGGTACATTTATATTTTTTTTATTATGCATACAGCCTTCAGTATGTAGCTGAAGAAAGTAACATTACCTCAGCTTTAAGTGCCTGCTCTGTTTTTGGTGAAAAGAAATTTTATAGGTAGACATTGGAATTTGGAAATTCTGCCTAGATGAGTGGCATCTCTACTTACTCTTCATCCGATTTTTAACTGTGTTCTTTAACATGCATAATTACACAAGGAACCTCTGAAATATACTCGCCCTCATTCCAGAAGGCTAAATGCCAAGTTCCCTACAGAAGAAACCAAGTGAAAACTGAGTTATTGAAAAAGAAAATGCAGGTTCTAATATTTGCACCACTCTTCCCATGCCATAACAGCAAGGTCTGACATTTAAACCTGTGACATCCACAGCATGAGTTTTTCAACTAGTAATAGATGTCTAACCACACAGCTATAGCAACTGTCCCCCCCCCCCCCTCCCTGTTTCAGTACAATGGTCTCAAAACAGAAATTAACACAAGCCACATCACTAGACTGGAACACTCTGCTTGATTTCCATTTGCCAAAAAAAAAAAAAAAAATCTACAATCAAATCATAGAAGAGACTGTGACGAGTGTCACAAGTGATTAACACAGCCAGAGGGAGGAAATTTAAGGATAAGATTTTCTTAATTTTGTTATAGATAATTAGAAAATAAATAATGAAAAACTATCAAACAACATTACAAGTATAGTGGTCTCTGCCTAAGAACCTGGTTGTCGGGAGACAAAAAAAGCGGGCTCTTAGGTGGACAGGTTCTTAGGCGGATTGAAAATTTACGCAATCCGTCTGTCCACAGACTGTCTTCACTACTATGAATAATTGATCGTTATCATTAGCTAAAGAATTATCTATGCAAATAAGTACAGCTTTCTTCCCTATGTGTGTTGTAATTAGATCTAACAATTTTTTACCTTTTTCAGTGTATAATTTCATCAATAACGCCCAGTGTTTAAACGACGAGTGAGTTTTCACAAAACGGTATTGCTATGGGTAAGCGCATGAGTGACTCAAGTGTTTACAGACCGACCAAAGAAGCAAAACAACTGACCAGTCAGGAGGCTAAGCTTATCCACAGATATCAAAGTAAATGGTTACAGGTTAGTCCACAATGTGGCCTGATTATGCAGTCATACATCAACCATCACTTCCACTCCTTTGTCTACCTGTTCCCTCCACCTGTGTTCCCATCTTACTGCACATCTAGCACTGTGCGTTTCTCTCAAGTGAACAGCATGATGTGAAATTACACAATAAGTACTTGCATGTCTTGGCCCGACACCGGGCTCTTAGACGGATTTTTTATTTTGGAACAGGCTCTTAGAGGGGTAAACTTTAGAGAAAAAATTCTGTTTCGCAGCAGAGGCGGGTTTTTAGGCAGACCGGGCTTTAGGTGGAGGGTTTTTAGGCGGATACCACTGTACTACTTTCATCCCACTCCATCTTTCTCAAAATCATGAATTTGCTCTTCCCCCCATCCTCTCCCTCCCCCCAAAAAAGAAAAATAAAAGGAGAATGTTCTCTTTGGAAGACTCTGTGCTTCCAACATTAACATGGAACTATTTGGGGCAAAACTACAATAAAATAAAAAAAAAAGAATCAAGGTTTATTCAAATATAATTTCATCTACTGTTTAAAAAAAAAAACGGTATAGCAGCGAGTGTCCATGAACCCAGAGAAACTGGAAACTGAGAAAAAAAAAGCATCTAGTTATAAATACCTGTGACCAACCAGGATAATGGGAGGCGGATCCCCTTTGTACATACTGGCAACTATATCTCCAACATCACTGAAGATAGGATATATAAAGAAACAATGTAAAGATGCAAGACAGCAAAAAGTCTTCAGATCAAGTATTTTAACTCATCAGCATAAAGAGCAGTAATGATAAAGAAGTGTCAACGAAACACTCTACATTTTCACTGCACAAAACATATAAAGAGCGACATCTAGAACTGGCACAGCTATACATCCATAGTCTCAGAGTCAAAGATTCTTTTTACCGTTTCAGTCATGTTGTGGCCAAAGCAGCTAGAATCTCAGTTGTATCATGGCAAAATCATCTTTGAAAGGAGTTCTACATAGTCTATTTAAAAGAGGCGGTTTCAAACTGCTAGTCTTGCTGGATTTTTGTGTCTGCACATTTAAATTTGTGTGACAATGACTGTATAAAATCTGTTGACGCCTAGCTTTAATCAGCACATGTGACATTCAATGATGAAAATTAGAGCTTTGCTTTTGTTAGGTCTTTCCACCCCTGTATTAGGCTATCTATGTGCATAACACTGAACATTGAACGGTCCACGATTTCCTTGGGTCTTTGCACAATATACGTGCGTGCACTTCAGCCACTGAGAGTGATCATCTTGTTATAAATATTATAAAT
This sequence comes from Peronia peronii, assembly GCA_039654565.1. NCBI lineage: Eukaryota > Metazoa > Mollusca > Gastropoda > Systellommatophora > Onchidiidae > Peronia > Peronia peronii. The sequence goes on from JBCEWB010097138.1 coordinate 6,349, forward strand.
GCATTTATTGCAAATAAAATATTACCATTTTCATAGTTCAGTCACTAAACTGTCTTCAGTTTGAATGTAAGACTGATTTATAATGAATTTTCAAATTTTGTCGCTCTGTATTATATAGAGTTAATTCTCTTTGCTTGGTGCTGAAGCTGATTTTTTTTGGGGGAGGACTGGTACTGCATGGGTTAAGATGTCTACAGACAATGATGAATGGTCTTTTTGGAAAATTTGAACAAAAATGTAGGGTGATATTTCATAATCACTAGAAAAATCTCGCTCTTGCACTAACCTGGACATTTGTTCTGCACTTAAGTTTTTGTCATCTGAGGTAACAGAATCACCTGAAATTATAATACAAAGCTATGAGCAAGGAATGTCATGACCACATATTTCCTGAATTCAATACACTTAAAAATATTATAATCATACACAGGAACTATGTGATGTTATGCTGTGTCCCATCATCTATGAATAGGATTTCCTTTTGAGGTCAAATAAAATCTATTTTATCTATCTTACTTACTTATCAGATTACTCTTTAACTAATACCAGAATTTGTAATGATTTACACACTACCATGCCATGCTCTTCAAAGATTATAAAGTAATGCATTTATAGAGACTTTTCTGCCTCAATTGATCAACATATCACTGTCACCTTAAACATTTCAAATTGATAAAAATAAACAAACAAAAAAAAAGAAGAAAAAAAAAGAAATCAGCGTTCATAATTCTTTAAAGATATCATTTTGCTAAATATATTTGATTTGCTTTCTCCTTTGTGATTAATAAAAATGCAACAAAATAATGATATATATTTTATATAAATATATAAATGGTAAGTCATTACCATGTCCTCTGAGATCCACAGCTAGACACCTGCATTTCACCATGGTTGTCACACTAGCCTGTTAGAGAGATTTTATTAAGCTGCGACAGTTCATTTACACATCACCTCAAACAAACTCTTCAGCTACAGGGTGAATATGGTGAATAATGGCCAATTCAACAGAGATTTCTTGAAACTGATTGTATCTTGAACTATTTATCACGCAAAGTAGCAGACATCAGCATATTAAAAAGTTCTTGTTATACTCCAACTTTTCACATCAGGAGTCAAGACAAATAATTATCAGCAACTTCAACAACTGGGGTTGTTTTGAAAAAAAAAAAAAAAAAGAAAAGAAAAAGAAGAAGAAAGAGAAATAAGAGATCTTGATAAGCATCTTCCAGGATTAAAATTTGAAAATCAGCCCTATTTAAAAGAGATCAGAACTTTGAATTTCCATTCTGTTTGGTCAGTCAAGGTCTACATTATCTGCTTTACTTACTTGGTTGATTATTCAGAATTATTTGTCATTATATATGACATCTCACCATGAAAATTCTGGCCTCAGGTACAGACATGTGCATTTGACATGGAACAAACATAATGCTGCAGATGTACACTTACTGACAATAAAGACCATGACAGTGCTGAGAATCCTCCTCCATGGAGCAGTAGGAGAACTGGTCCATCATCTCCTCTTTCATACACTCTGAAAGTCTGAGTTCTCAAATTAAGGCAGACAAAATAATACTGTATCTCAAAGAGAATCATAATAGATGATCTTTCAAATTCAAAACTGTAAATAAATAATATGATGCAGTAACACAACATCAAATGTGCTATCTGCCATTTCAAAGTTTTAGCATCACAGCTATATAGATATATACACATACATACACAACAAAATTATGGATTTAATAAATAGAACAGTTTATTTTCTTATTCTCTTTTTAACTCTCAATTTTCCTTGAGAAATTACTAGAATTTACACAGACAGAAGATTCCTTAATGCAATGTTAAGTATATATCTTCCGTCCTATTTATAAATATTGGAAAGGATACATCCCCGCTGCTGGTGGTCACATCATGCATGTTATCAAAATACTTATCCCAGTGAACGGGTGAATAATCCTTCCTGCGAATTAAGTTGCGTTTTCCTTGACTTCTGTTGATAACAGATAAGATTGAAAATTGTATAAAATATGGATATAAACTACTAAGTTGAAAAACACAGTTAACTTTTTCCATGAATCAATTAACAAATAATTTTCCATATGTAAACTGACCTATAGAAACTAGAATCTATCTAATTTTCCACACTGGGTGGAAATTCTTATAAAAATGTTTTACAAAACTCAAGTAGATTTAGGCAATAATGGGATATATTTATATATTAATAATACATTATTTTCTATTTTCCTTCCTTACTACACAACGTCTATTTTTAACTCTAGACCCGCAAACTAACCAAGAAGTGAGCAGAACTCTCTGTGGTGAGCTGCCGACCTGCCAATCTGGACAGCCGGCACTAGTGCTTTGTTTCGTTTTTGACTTATGACCATTGACTCCACCCAGCCTTCTAAATGGCGCAGTTTAGACACCCACATCGGACTCCTGACTGACTACGTGCTTCCTTAGTGGGGATTATTATTGCCATCGAGACTAAGACCAAGATCCACAATCGGGGATCTTATCTTTGAGACTAAAATCCCAAATCAGGGATTCCACCAGCTTTCAAAAACTTTTTTACTGAGTTAAATTGAATTCCTCGTTCAGCCTCAGCTAAAAGATCCTGAATTCTACTGATTATCAAAAGGATATTTTGAAACATTTTTACGAACAAAAAGATATTGATTGACGGATATATTTTAAAGACTGTGTACTCCTTAAAATTCCAGATATATACCATCCACAAACATTTTGGATCATAATATCCAGTTCTTTTTTAGACATATATGTGAAAATCTTTGAGGGACAATACTATGAGGAGTATCATTTCTGAGTAATCAAGAGTGCCCAATTGATGTAAAGCTAAGACAGAACCATGACTTCTAAGTACTACTAAAGAATGGCAATATGATGAATAGAGAGCAATACAATGCAAGATTCATTGATAATGTTTTCAAGATTTCTAAGAAATATGACACCACACAGTAGCCGAAAGTGTAGAGAGCATATTTATCTGATAGCTGTTGGGATCCCACTTGCATGTACAAAAGTATCCCAATAGTAATACTTCTTTATCAAAAGTAATCAAAACGAAGGATAGATCAGAATTTGTGTTACCCACTGGAAACCCGTCATCTAGATCATGAATTAGGCATTGTAAACATAATTGAAGTACAGTTGAATTTAAATATTGGATATATCCTTGTGGGACCAATTTTCACTGAGTTAAGCACAGTGAGAGAAAACAAATGAAATATCAACAGAAATATAGGGACTGAAGTAGAAATTTCAGCTGCATTGGGAAGGTGCATTATTCATAGATCCTGATAAGATGTTTTGCAGTCGAAATGAGCTGATATGTTGATCTACTGAGCCTCCGCATGAACTGGGTCAGATCCAGAGCAAATACAAGCTGGTTGCCGGTTGGGACCAGATTTTGCCATGAGCATGGTAATTCGGATGTTCATTTTAGTGGGCCTTGTCTATCATGTTATTGTTGAAAATTTACTTAAATTACACAGAGGAAACTCTTGGGAAATTCCAAAGTGCTTAACATTTCAACTTTACTGAAAAACTCTGAAACCGAGACAACACAAAAAATAGCTGAAAAAAAATGTGTTTTTCACTGGATAATATGCCTATCATTCAAACTTACATAAGAAACATAATGAAAATTGTTAACAATGCTCATCTGGTTTGCTATAGAAAATGGGAGAATTGAGGAAGAATTCCTTTCTATTTTTAGACGTTTATTGTTTGATGCATTTCAACTGGTGATGTCAACATGAAAAAATTAAAAACTGTCATCATCTCAAACTTCTTCTGATTAATTTCACCGGAAACCAAAAAGTAATTGTGAAAAAGACAATTTTTGTTTGCAGTCTGGTTGGTTTTTATACCTTGGAAAGTGATTCAGAAGAAAAAAAAAAACACACAAAAAAGCATAGCACTATTTTCATGACATCTAGAAAATGAAACAAGAGAAGTCACACATGCCTATCACAAAAACACCGATGTAAACACAGAAACACACCAGGCGGTGAAAATGGTCCCCCGTGAAAATTGGTTCCTTGAAGATATAGATCTAGTCTAGATCTAGATCTAGATTCTTACATGTTATTTACAACAAAAACCTTCCCATACCCTAAACTTTATGGCTGTTGCTATTGGGACCCGGGTCCCCATAGAATATTTTTGCTATAGGGACTCGGGCTATTTTTAGAACACCCCCCGTGGCCCGGACCAAGGACCCGGGTCCCCATAGAATATTTTTGCTACACGGACCCGACATTTTAGTTTTACACTGCTATTAGGTTGCCCGGGTCCATTTAGTGTCCATTTGCTATCTGGACCCTGACTTACTATCTGGTCATGTGTTTTTTAATTACTGACTTGCTGTTGGGGCACATACTTTCTAAATATATTGGCTTGCTACCCAGACTCAAGTAATGGATCTAGTACTAGGTAGATCTATCAGCTTTGCTGTTTTACTAATGGGACACAGGTCGTCTTGGTGCAGGAATAATAGATCTAGATCTAATAGAACTATATTAAATGCTTGCTCAACTTTCGTGTTTACACCAACAGAAACCGACACGGCCGAGATCGTCGCCTAAGGTTTAGAGCGACAGAAACCTACACTCGGCCCACAGCACTGTTACCATTCAGACCGACAGAAACAAACAGAGCAAACACCCCTTTTTTTGTGGGCTGTCATTGGTCGATAAAATGACGTTCGTGATCTAATAATCGAAGGGGAACCTCATTGACAAATCGAATAAGAGTTCTGTAATATCTAGACTGTGATAGCACGTGTTTTGAGGCAGCCACACAGCGCATTGTATGGCGTTTTGGTCAGCGGCAAGAGATCGTTTTCCTCTGTGGATCGCTACTACGCTCTCACTGTCTCGTTCACTCGCTTTTGAACTCATTTGCTAGAGTCTATGAAAATGATACAGTATGTAATTAGGAATCAGGAATTGATACTGGATTAAATCTAGATTTGGATGACGGGCAAAACACCAATAAATCTTGCATGTTCATAAGATCTACTGTGAACTGAGATGCGATCTAGCCTAGATCTAGACCTGGATCAATGCGGTTTAGCTTTCGATCAAGCTGTAGATCTAAGTCAAATGCCTTGAGTAAGAAAGCGTAGTCAAGCAGATATTTATATATTAGAGAAAAATGAAAGTTGTTTATTCCTACTATTTTACACTTCAAAAGCTTATTTATAATATTTAATATCCTCCTTTTTCTTTTGTTTCTGTCTCTCCTTTCTCTCTCTCTCTCCCTCTGTCAGTCTCTCGATTTCTGCTTCTTTTTATATCGCATTGAGTATGAAAACAGATCATTGATAATAATGGCAAATACAGTAGATAAATCATTTATTCTTCATTTAAATTTAACAAATGGGGCACTTTGCTGGAAAAAGAAATTGACTGTGGTTGTTTCTTTGCAACCACTGAACTTCACCTGACCGGAGGTCAGAAAAATGTAAACACACTGGGCCGCCACAGTGCGCTGGAAGTTGAACATACACATGAAAACTGCTGCTGATTAATGTATCCACGAAAGGGTAGTGCCTCATTATTAATCTATCAATTACACTGTATTAAAGTATACATCTATATCGGAGTCATCTTAAAAAAAAAAAAAAAAAATTGCCCGGGTCAGTATAGCAAAACAAAGTCACTATATGGACACGTGTCCGTTTAGTCTCCTGTGTATATTCGGACACGCGCTATTTTTAGTACGCCTAGCCTGTCGAGAGATCTTCATATCCGGTTGCGTGAGACTCTCACATCCGGTTGCGCGCGAACTGGGTCTATTGGTTGCCCAAACACGATGGTCATTCATCCAGTGCAGTCATGGAGAAAGGACGGGTGTTTGCCACTTTTAAAGAATTTGAA
>JBCEWB010097160.1:0-13238 GCA_039654565.1 Peronia peronii
TACATTTTTGTGCGTTTTTGTACAGCTGAGATAACCATCACGACAGGAGGTTGAAAAGCTTAACAAAACCGTAACCGCAACCAGATTGATCACGAAGCAGGGGATCCAATTTCCGAAAAGTTAGCGACAGACATTCGCCCCACCAAAATGACGAAAAAATGAAGGAGAAACTAGAACATACAAAAGGCCGCAAAATTGTTTCGCCCTGTCATGTCAGTGAGACGGGCAAACAAAGAAATATGATCTATTCTTCGAGGTCAGAACAAAACTATGGACCAGGAAAATTCTTTTTCCTCAAACGCAGAGATATAACCGAGGGAGCTGGCCCAGAAGACCAGCGATGCAGAAGTAATGACCCAGATAGGTCAATATCAGGTGTTGGCACTCAAAGCCGAACTTTTTCAGGCCGGACAGATAGAAAAGTGTACGAACAAATGGAAGCAGCTTAAGTCAAATCGGACGATCCTATTTATGATACCAGGTACTGGTAGAATAAAATTCAAAGAAGACAAAAAGGTAAGAGTTAAGGGAGCGCCAGATTCAGTTCTCCTCGTGAATGAAAATGAAAGAAACATAATCAACAGTGAGATTGAAAGCATGTTAAAAAAGCAGATTATAACAAAATCAACAGATGAAGAAGATGAATGGATTTCAACCATTTTCCTACGCGAAAAAAGCGACCGGTCACACCGTGTAATTTTGAATCTGAAAAAAAAATTAATGAAAATGTGGAATACAAAAAGTTCCAAATGGAAACTTTATCATTGATCTTAGTATCACCAAACTGTTGTGCGTTCAGAAGATATGACAAATCACAAATATCTGAATTTTTATGGCAAGGGCAGCTAAATGTATATGAATACACCTGCTACAGCTCAAATTTTACAAAAATAACAAAGCCCATTTTTTTTTCTCATTTACATTGTTTAGCCAATAATATCACAGGCTACTAAGATGACTCCTTGGTTATAGCAGAGAGTGCGGAGGATTATTAAAGAAATATTGTAGATACAATCGAAGTGTTTGACAGTTTAGGATGTGTTGTCCACCCTAAAAAAAATCAGTTTAAAAAATCAGTTCTTGTTGAGAAAAGGAAAGAAGCACTAGTCTTAATGCTGCAAGGAGATCTACAGCAATTATATGAATAAGATAATAGTAGACTAAATAAGCGTCACAAAAATGACGGCTTGTGCAAATTAGGGTTGAAGCACGAAACTTTCACAATTCAACGAGATAGTCTGAGCTTCAAAATTCGATATAGAACCACTCTGTGATGTCTCTAGGAGTTGAGAAAGTAGCATCGAAAGTTATCAACATTATAATAATGGGCTACAAAATTTTTCCACCACTGTTTTTACACGATTGGATACGACTGTCTCATACCAGGAAGTGTGTAACCAGTCGTCTATATGACTGCTTACATAGCGGTGTAACCAGTCGTGCAACATAAAATGACGTACAGCGTACGATTCGGTTTCGTTTCTCTTTTTCTTCCTTTCACAGTTTTATTCACTTTCTTGATACATCTACTAATTTCTTCTCCATTATTGTTTTGTCCATGTGTGCCTGTGACTTAGTTAATCTGACAAGTAAGCAGAGAGCTCCAAATATTCCAATAATAATATCAGTTACGTAAATGACTTTGTGCAACTTGGGCGGTAAACTATAGGGATTTCGTTAGACTTAATTCATTTACACACTGGCCAAGACAAGTCAAGAAATTAAAAGTACATCTTATTTAAGCAAACAGAAAAACAACAGATAAAATAGGCTTTGTTTGTACTTACAGGTCAATTCTCGACATGGACCTAGATCTAGGACTAGGTACGAAAAGGCCAAAGAATCTGGCAGGTCTAAATCTAAATCCATTCTTTGATCGAAGTTGCTCTTATTCATAGAATTTGTGTGATCTCGAGGCACTACTGGATTTAAACCGATTTATAGGTATCTAAAGCAGGTTATAACAAACATGCGAATAATTTACATAAACCGCGTGAGATAAGATATGGATATGATGGACTCTATCCTCCATCACCTGCCGCTCACCTAGAGAGTCTTTTCATCTACACTGCTGTTTGTCCGCTTTTTTACACGACTGGTTACACCCTTGTGTATCCATTCGTCTGCACGACTGGTTACACCGCTGTGTAAGCAGTCCCCATCTTGCGCTCAGTTGTGCGTGACGTCAGCCGGTGTAGGCTATAGTGTTCTTCACAGGACCAAGTAGGATAAAAAAAATATTAGCGCATATAGAACAGTAGACCTATCAAGGCCATAAGGACAATTTACTACAGGATAACTTAGCAGAATAGTGTTTGACATAAGAATGAAAAAGTGTTTAATATGACGATAAAACAGATTTGAAAAATTACAATAACTAGCGAATTCCAGTCGGAGTGATTTATTGGACTTTTTTTTATAAAAATGTCCAGGCTCACAACGAAGAGGTGAAACTGATATCATGATATTGTAAATACCTGTGACACTAGATATGCCTACGACAAACTGCGTAAAATTTACAAGTTATGGAAAAGTTCAATTATATAAATTACGCGAATGAATGAGAAAGAACATGGGAAATGGCAATTGAACAACGTTACCGCACCTTTTATAATGAAATTGGAACAGTTCCGTAATCTGCAATGAAGGCTACCAGCAACAAAACAACATTGAACAAAACCTGGTATCAAGCATGGATTTGCAACCAGACCAGAAACACTGAATGTTATGAAACCGATTTATGCAATTTTATAAAGGGTCATCTCTATGGTAATGAGTGACACTGACACTAGGTGACAGGATCATTTCTGTGGTTGATGATAATCTAGTTGTTAAAGAAAGAAGTCCAACATTATGAAACTGTTGATATAGTTTCCACCAGCCCGTCCCATTTGTAGAAGTGATCCAGTGCTTACAAGAAAACCTAACATTCTAACATTGGCTAATCTTGTACAAATATAGGGGCAAGAGCATGAGAAAGAAAGTGTTCTAAATCACATCAACATTCCTCCAATGAGATTTAACGAAGGGTCACTGTGACTTTTTGCCTGATATAAATTCACACAGTTTGGATAAACAAATGTCACCATCGTTCAATAACTACTATAATATGATAGCTCTATCAACAGGAAACAAATGGGAAGCTGCTATTAGTAACATATTGGCAATTTGATTACAGTCCAAATACATGTACATTATGTAGTATGTGGAAAGTAAAATAGTTTGACAGTTCACTCCGTTAGGATCTCAAAACAGATCTGTTTTAACAAACCTTTCAATTAATATCGAAGGATCTTGATAGAATCTTCCTCTTCTGAATATGGCAAAAAAATCATCAAATTAGACTGTCATTGGGACGATTATTATGTATTGAGTCTGCAGATAAAATGAAAGTGAAATTCAATCATGGCCATCTCCTCCCTATTATTTTCTCTATTTTGTTTTCTTCTGATAGCAATCTTTGTTTTGGGCATGAACATCTTATACAAAATTGACAGAATTCTCTGTCTTCGTAACTTCAACAGGGCTGAAAAGCAGATTAAAGAAGATAACTCGCTCTAGATGGTAACTAGATAACATTGATATGTACTGACATCTCATGACTTCAGCATTCACAATATTCAGGGCCCTGGTATTCAATGAAACAAATGAAGATTAGCACGCAGTCTGTGATTTACAAGTGTGAAATACATTTAGTCTGTTCGGAAGTATACCAGCACACAGCCAGAGTGCTGATTTCACTCCAATGGAAAGACAACATCGTCTAGTCTTCATGAATGAAGAAATATGTCCATTTGTGCTGATAATCGCCCTTTCATAAAACTGAAATGGGGTCTTATCTCACCCGATTGTCTCCAAAACAATGGAATATTCCAACATGGAATATCCACCTTGAATTACAATCATGTAGCATGGTTTTGAAATCTCTGATTAACCCTGCAAATTAACTATCCTATTTAAAACAGGGCATTAACAATGTCAGATCCGCCATCAGTGTTAATAATTCAAATCCAACACATATGTGTTGATTGCTAGTCAGAGTAACAGATCCACATAAAGTATCCTCCCAAAGATACAAAGAAATTATCGTACTGAAGTTTTTGAAAACCCTAGGAATTCCACAATGTGGAATGGACAGGGCAATAATGTAATTTAAAAAACCTGAAACCGTGGTGCAGGAAAACTCAAAGCATGTCATAATTATATAAAGAACAAAATACGGTCTCATAGTCACCTCTGCAGGGTTACTTGTCTGTAAGTGAGATGCTGTCATACATACAAGAAGAATAATCAAGGAAGATGGTAGAGAAACTGCTTGTATAAGCGTCTGGTATCGTGAAAAGAAAACCTCTAATTAATTTTTTGCTATCTGACATCATCGTGTTCAAAAGAAACTAAACACAGTATAATGATTTTGTGTCTCATCAGCTCACTGAGAACTGAGAATATCAGTGAAAAGCAGACACCAATAGACAAAAAACTCTTTCTTTCTTTCTTTCTTTCTTTCCTTCTTTCTTTCTTTTTATCTTTCTTCCATTCTTTCTTCCTTCTTTTTCTTTCTTTTTTTTTTCTTCTTTGAATTATTAATGCGTTTATCTATTTATTTGTTTGTTTATTCATTTATTCGTTTATTTATTTATGCAATCATCATTTATTTGCTTATTTGCTTGTTTCTTTCCATTCCATCACGTTAAAGTAATACTGTCATAGTTGAAAGTAGAGAAAGTTAACAGAGAGTATGAATATAAAATTTAAAAAAAAAAAGAGAGAGACGAGGAGGGAAAGAAATGGAGTCTGTGGAAAAGGGGGGGGGGACAGGACGGGATGGGAGAAAAAGTACCGTAGGGAATGTATCTGAGTGACGTGAATAACTGTTGAAACTGACTTTCACTTTGACCTTTCTGATCTGTCCTGTTGCTCCAGTACACAAAATTTATTTGTACTGAAATTTGTACTTTCTGATTCTTCAAAACAGTCCTATCAATACGGGAATCTCATACATTTTTGGCTTTAATAAAACAGTGAGGAGTATTGTTTTGTCGATTATGTCCTCTGATTTTATATGGTTTTATAATAATGTGAGGGCTGTTCCTTTGCTTGCGAAGATCATTGGGAAGAGGTTGAGATGAACCCAGGCGACATGCTCTCAGATGGCTGTTCAAGCCAGTTCAGGATTCTGGACTGCAGACCCTGAATCAGTTCGGGCACATAAAGTTTTGGTTGTTGGTTGCAGGTTCGCTGGAGGATTCCTTACGTCGCTGACGCTTTTCTTTAGCTGCAGTTTTTCTGGACTCCTCATAGCTATCTGCTGCGGATTTGATGGTTGTCCTCCAGCCCGGTCTGTCCTCCGCCAGCTGTTCCCATTTTCTGTGGTGGATGCCAGGCTGTGCGAGTTGGCGCTTTAGTTGGTCCTTGAAACGTTTGCGAGGGCCCCATGCCACGCTTGCCTTGGTGAAGCTCACCGTAGAAGACGGCTTTCGGCATCCTGGAGTCCTCCATACGACTCGTGAGCTGTCTGGTCATCCGCATTGTTTCGATGCTTGTCATGTTGGCTCTGTCAAGGACTTCCTTGTTAGTGAGGTAGTCCTGCCACTTGATGTTCATGATGTTGCGAAGACATCTTTGATAGAACCACTCAAGGACAAAGCTTCCGAGATATGTGAAGTGCTCCACTGCATTGAGGGGGTATCCACAGATGTCGAATGGTTTTATATAGGGAAATATTAAAGGACTTCAAAATCAATTTTTGGGTTATTTGTCGATGTGGTTCTGTATTACAAGTTGTTGTTGTTGGTCTCAGGGATGTCTATGTGAAAAATGGTGCTTTCAACCCTAATTTGCACAGTAGGCCTAATACCGCTAATTACCCTATGGTATTATAAGAGATAAAGTTCGCCTTTTTGGTTTAATGGTGGCTTAGTTTTCCAGCCATAACCCATAAAAGATGGAGGCTTTGGGAGAAATGTGACTGGAAGGGGCCATCGTCTATCTCATGTTACCACTCCGGTCCAGACAACATATCGTGAAAAACTGAAAAAATCTTCACCTTATAGTAAGCCTCGATTATTTCTTTAATTATCATTTTCTTTCGTATACAGCAATACCCTATTTACATTTTTTTTATGTTTTCCTTATTGCCCCGATGAAGAACTAAGTGGTTTTGGACATCTAATTCTATTGTTTTTCTTTTTGCTGTTTTCTTAAAAATGATGCATCTGATAGTCGTCTTAGATCTTAAGACATTTTTATAAAATGATGATGGATGATGATGATAAGCTTAATATTAATATTATCAATAATAACGGTAGTAACAATGTTGTTGTTTTTTTAAGCTATTGTTCTTTTAGATGAATAAAACACACACACGCGTACATACACACACTCCCACACACAAAAGAAAACCACATGTTCTGTCACATTGACAAATAATGATTAAATTTAAAATGAACAAAACCCAAAAAATGTCTTTATTCTATTACACTAACAACAATAAAAAATTAATAACAAATAAACAGTAAAAAATATTGTTCTGTTACATGTATTTTATTCACTTATTCATTGTATTTTATTCACTGCTGTTTTCTTAATTTCCCTTAATCATAAGCTAATCTCTCTACTGCTTCCAATGCTAAGTTATATACTGCGTTTATTCTCCTCTGTGATTTTAGTTAGAAATCACAGGTATTTGTCTCGTCCATGAATCAAAGTAAGAGAAATGTCTTTCAAAGACATGGAGAGAAAATTACAGATAATAAACAAAATTTCAGCTGAGTAAAAGTAGAAATTACGCTGAGTGTAGCAGTTGTTATCAATATACTGCAGTTAAAAATTGTTCGCCTGTGTGGCTCTGTGCCTTTTGAAAAGAATGATCAGTTTCTTTGTGGCGGACGTGGCGATTGTGGGTTAAATAACATAAGAATCAAAATAATTTGAGAACAATATACCAACAGTTTTTGCAGACTGCATAGTTTTCGCTGCCGCCAAAAAGTCTTGTTTTATGAGAAGACAATAGGCAAACTCATAAAGGAATGTGATCGACGCAGAACGTCCCCATAATGTAGGTTTCTCACAAGTTACATTGAAGCAAACAGCGTTGCATCATACAAATATCCATAGTTCTCTAATCTCGGGAGGGGGGGGGGGGAGGAATAAATTTTAAGAGTTATGTTACTGTATCGTTCATCTGTTTGTCGCAACCTGCATAATCTGACTTCAAAAATGTATTAAATTGCTGTTGTTACCCACATCAAGGCACAAAAGGAGAAACAATGAGCTCGAGAAAAGGGATTTTAAAAAAACTAGAACCTGTGTCACTGGACCATAGAGCCATAGTATTTATTTATTTATTTATTTATTGTTAAACCTTGCAATCCTAAGATAATAGGATTATCTCGGCTTCAAGTGGCTGCCCTATTTTTGGTGAGAGTTTTTGTGGGTAGAAATTTGGAAGTTGGAAATTTTGCCAGGACAGCAGTGTCTGCACCTACTCTTCAAGAAGAAAATAAAAATGCCGCATGAAGACAAAGACCTAGAATATGAATTACTTTCAAAATACGCCTTTTAGCCACCCGCTGACAGTTAATATGAATGCCATTAGGCCTAGAATCTTGTCTCTTAGTACTGAGATTCTGAATAAGGCAAACGCATTTAGAACCGTTTCTTCGGCCCACTCGCGGTCCAACTTTTTTATTTACATATCCCGATTAAAAAAAAGAAATCTACTTCCGGCACAAGCTGGGAGCTCCGTTATCTAGCGTCCCATAGACTGAAGCGATAGATGTAATAAGTGTTTGCACAGTTTCGGCTGCAGGATTACTTCATTCTTCATCATGGAAACTAGCACACGTTAATGGCATAGAAATTTGTTATCTGCATCTTTATTGCACGTTGGGAGAAAGTTTACGTTTTCAATACAAGGTAGGCATAGACTAAGTCTATAGGGCTAAATTATCTCTTGGCCTAGAAACAATTTGTTACTCGAGTCTGTCGAGATCTAGATCTAGATCTCGTAGCTACTTTCTAGATTTAGATCATCTGGATCCAGTCTGATGCTAGGTCAAAGAAGTATATATGTAATTAACCATATCATGTTGCTTCGATTCCACACGATTCATTGTGCTGTCGTATAGAATTCCAGATCAGGAAGCAGAATTTCTGTGCTGAAGTGATGTTGAGTGAATTAAAGACCCTTTCTCTTTAATCGTAGCTTTGTTCTGACCATTGTGTATAGATCTAGATCTAGGTCGTCTTTCTGCATTAGGTTCAGATATTTTTCTAAAATAGTTTTAAACCTAAGGATGAAAGAGTCCTGACTACAGCCAGAATTTGAAACTACTCAGTTAAGTATGGACACATCACACTAGTCTTTGTCCATAGGGAATTACAGACAACCAGACGAACCGCTCTCTTTGTGTAATGTCACGAAAGTCATGCCAGGGGGCTGAGTGCCTGTCATGTTCATTTTCCTTGGCTGAGTATGCGCTGCCTAATGATGCAAATCTTAGCTGTACCATTGTTTTCTTTTCATCACCAAAAATTGGAACCATGAGATTCATTTTTGTTTTAAAGATAGAAACTCCACATATTAAGGTTTCTAAATCACTAAAATTTGTACGGATTAGTCCTGATTTACCAAAGTTTCAGTGCCATGGTCAGTTTGTTAAGAATTTCTTAAGAGAACAGTATTGACATGTTTGCAATACAGAATCGACAGTTGTGAAAAGTTTGATTGGCAAAATGTGGCCCTGTTTCGAATATTGTTCCTTCTGTATTGGTGTTGGTTGTTAGCATGTGTGTGTGTGTGGGGGGGCAGGAATTGGGAAGGGGGAGGGCAGTGATGTAGCCTATTTGTAATGTATCCTGTCTGTAATACGTAGAGCTCAGGGTTATGCTGTTATATCTATTTTTGATATGGAATAAAAATCAGGGGGCAACTAATGAGAACTATTTGCTCCCATTGCAACTTCATCAATTTCCATGATATCCATCCTGTCTGAAACCAAGAATATTTCGGTTGAAGAGCCTTCCTCGGTATTGATCACAGAAACCTGCTTTGTCAGGAATGTTTTGTTTTGCTGCACACATTTTATGCATGTTAATGAATATTTATTACCTTTGTTGATTTTGAAATATGGTGCCAAATCGTTTTCAAAACTTGTGCAAGAGTAGATGTTTCAAATTTTATTGGCCTCCCTAATCTTTTATTTCTCTACAAACCTGACAAAATTTGTCAAGATATTCCAAATTTATTTATTGTTTCCAGCAAATATGTGCCCAAAGAATATAAGAAATATAATTATTGTTCTTTTCTTATGTAGACTTCACATTTAGTACTACATTTTTAATCTTGAAAATAAAAAATATTTATATTGACCTATTGACACTTACATGTTCCAGACTATTTTTTATTACATGGACTAAGTATATGAAATATTAACCTAAGGTGGCAAAAATAAAAATTTCTGTGGTTCAAATGAGTCTACAGGAATTTTTTATGTAATTTTTCAATCATCCGAGAGTCTGAATTAATACTCATTTGAAGAAGTCATTACTAAAAGATGCGCAAAGGTAGTGAGAAACAGAGAAGATGGATAACAGGCAGGATATTGAGCTTTCATGTGATTGTAAATTTGCACCAATTCCTGTGAGTGTTTGGCTAGATGAATAACAGCACATTAATGTGCATCGAAATCAAAGAAATTCAAAGTCTTCCCTGCAATCAGAATTCCTGATGTTTCAAGAGGCACAATCACCTGTCGTCCGTGTAATTTATTGCTGGACTGGGCCTGGAACTAACTGCACCGCTTGCATAGGGATTAGAAACTACTGAGTGCAGGTACCATGCCCTGCCTGAGGGTTAATCTCTCGGTGGAGGTCAGTCTGCCAATTAACTAAGGGCTTCCTGAGATCTGCCGCAACAAATAAAAGACTGCTGCCTGAGCGTACACAGGAAAACCAACATGGCGGACAGTCAGGCAGCTTGCATAACAGTGGTACGGGTTGAAGAGCCCCCCGCTCCGTCTGGTTAGTCTGTAGGGGGAATCAGCTGAAACTGATTCCTTTCTCTGAAGCTCAAAGAAATGCCGACCTAGACATGGGCATATAGAAGCAGTGTTTTTTTTTCCTCATCCTCTTTTTTTTTTTTTTTTTGTGCCCAGTTTGCCAAGGGCTTGAAGTTGAGGATTGATCGAAGTGGATCTGGATAGATTTTTTTACTATATGGACTCGGAGCTATTATTTGAAACTTCCCCATGATAAGCACCCAGTCACATCACAGTCAGCTAGATCTAGATCTCTCATGGATTTGGGTGCCACATTTTCGTCATATTCCAATTTTAAAACACGCTGTTGTTAGGACTAGTGTTTAAGGTTAGGTTGGAGTCCACAAGAGACCAGTTGGAAATTGGGAAATCTGTTATTATCATTATATAAATATTTTTATTGGTTCATTGGTTCCAACATGGGTGAGTGAAGAACAGAAAATAATGTTTGTTCGTTAGACAAGAAAGCTTTTCAAATTTTATCATTTACATGTATTTTAGTCTTACAGCAAAAAGTCAGTCTTTTTCAAGAGGTAGAGAAACTATATCTGTAGGCAACTACAGTGGTCTCCATGTAAGAGCCAGGAGTGAAAAAAAAGTTGACCGGGGGGGGGGGGCTCTTAGGCAGAATAGAAAAGTTATACAACCCACCTGACCACTGTCCTGCTATAATTAATTTATTGTTACTGTTAGTTAAAGTTTTATCTGTGCAAACAGCAGCAACTTTCTCCCTTGTGTGTGTGTCTTAGATAAAGTGGATAATGTCATCAATAATGTCATTACAGCGTCAGAAAGCGAGAGAGTTGTCACATACCTGTTCATTGTTTTTGAATGAAAACATGATACATGTATGCGATATTACTCTGTAGAAAATGACACATGTGACTCAAGTGTTTGAAATTACCTAGACCCACTGAAGTATGAAACAAATTGTCCAGTCAGGAGGCTGAAATTATACACAGAACCACGCATGAGGATACCCCACATGTTGTCAGACAAGGAAATGGTTACAGGCTAATCAGTGTGTGGCCTAACTAGGCAGTCATACATCAGTCATCACTTTCCCCTCCTTATATCCCTTCCATCCCATCCTTTTTCACTGCACACCGATCAGATGTGGTTTCTTTCAAGTGGACAATCTGATGTGAAATTACACTATGAGTACTCACATGTTTTGGCTCATAGGCATATTTTTTATTTGGGAACGGGTTCTTAGAGGGCTAAATTCAAGAAAAAAAAATGCTTTTTTTGCAGCAGAGATGGGTTCTTAGGCGGATTGGGCTTTTTGGCCACGGGTTCTTAGGTGGAGACCATTGTATTTTCAAACCAGACGTAACGCGATGAAATCAGGCGATGTCAGACTGAGGGGACTAGAGAAATCATGATTTTTTTTTTTTTACCAGCATGGAATTTTTAGTGCAGATTATTTTCTTGCACAATACCATTCTTTGTCCATTTAAATATATAAGTCAGAGTTAAATTTGCTGAAATATGTTGAGTAAAAATAAAAAAATTGTGATTTAGTGGGATTGCGGGGAGGGGAGGGGGCATCCTGGAGATGATTTTTTTTTATTATTAAAGATATACTATTTTAACCTTTTCCATCCAGTGCAAATTAGAGGAAAACAGTGAGAAAAAATTGACTATTTCATACAGTTGGCAACTGCCATATTGGATTTTGGTGTCTCTAAATTGACTGATTTTAAAATCTCAATCTCCTCTGTCAAATTTCAATGGAAATTGATAAAACTTTGTGAACATATTGTTTGATATAATATCTAAAAATTTACAGATTTTCAGCCCTTCCTATTCAATAGAAAATTTCCTAGAAATTTTTGAAAATGCCATCAATAACAAAAAAAATCAAATTTTGCCGTTTTTTCATACTAAAAACCCATTTTTCTCTAAAACTTACCATGGACTGCACATATGTATGTTTTTTGATCTTGTTATGAAAATGATGTATACATACCAAATTTGGTTAGAATCAGTTGCGAAACTAAAAAGTAGATAGCAAAATACTATCAAAAAAACAGGTTTTGAGAAAAACGCGTTTGAAGTTTTTTTCATCGAAAAATGGACATGGAGAATTTTTTGTTCAGCTTTCAGCCTCGGAACAGCACTTTTTCACATACTAGCCCTCTCTCCAAGACTTCTGTGTCTCTTGTTGCCGTTTTTCGGCTTTCTGGGCGTATCTTTTCTTGAATTTTGCTCCCTGCCCCCCATCATTATAAGGGCTCCCATAGTGTAATAACCGGGTTCTTGAGGGCCTGTATGTGTCCCCCATATCTTTTTTTGTCCAAACCAAGAGTGTCTTGACCTTTACTATGGCTTATAGTCCACATCTGAGCTCAGAAGCAGCAGAAAGAAAGGCAAATTTCACTATTTATAGGACGTGGAAAGTCATTTTACAATGCTTACACTGATAATCTGCATGATCAGCAGTTTTTTTGCCTCATAGTGGTCATCCAGTGTCCATCTCTGGCACTGGGGTTCATGATATTGCAATAAGAGGTCATAATCAAGTGTTTTATGCACTTTTTGCCTATACCTATATATATAATCATATACCGATGATCTACGACTGCATGTAGCAGCCAGATGGAGCCAAATCCTGGTTGACTGTAGGCTAGGCCTACCGTTGAATGACCATTGGTTAACCACGTTAGAATGGACATTCTACTTTTTGATACCAATTTTATACGCAGAAAAGGCAGGGCTTTTCAGAGAAAACAAAAACCCAAAATCGCATTTTTTTAGCAAAATCCATATATTCAGGACGCACGTGCTTCCTCTTCCTCCCTCCCCCCCCCCCCCCCCCCCCCCATTGAGGATTAGCATACAAATTGGATCAGCCATTTTCTCGGATTCAGCTGCTACAGTAGGGGCACGCCCCCCACCAAACCTTTACTTGTCACTGTCTCACTATCTTGACTTCTGCTCGAAGTAGAATTTTAAGAAATTGACCAGCGCCTGATTTCATCGTGTTGCATCTCATATTACAAGATGGACAGCACAACTGATAAAATTTAATTTGCAAAGAGAATACAATATGTGCTAGAAAAAAAAACCAGTGCAATTTGGATAGTTTGACATCGCAAGGGAAAGAAAAATTTGGTTGTTGAGCTAAATAGGATATATAGTGTATTGGTGTATTGATGTATATGGGGGGGGGGGGGGGGGGGGGACTTCCTTTTT
>JBCEWB010097160.1:13248-28352 GCA_039654565.1 Peronia peronii
CCCCCCTCCCCCTCCCCCCCCCCCCCCCCCCCCCCCCCCCCCCCCCCCAACCCATCTATTATCTCCCTTTAACATCAGTAGTTTTGTGGGCATTTCTTATCAATTTTAACTGAAACTGGCCTCGGTGATGTCACAATTGAGGCCTATTGCATTTGTGTAACTATTCTTCATCATAACATATCACCTATTGAAAACAGTTTCTATGGATTAAAATTAATTATTGATATGATGTGCTCATCCACAGGTGTGCCATACTCCTTAGCTAGGTCTAAATAAAATGTTCCTTCAAATACTTTGTTAGCCTATTGACTATTATTTGCCACATATGGCATGTGCTTTCTGTTCTGTTCGAATCTGTGGTAGAAATGAGTGAAAATGAAAAATGCAAAAGTTGTATGATCAAGTAGATTTTTAGACTAGCCCCAACTATAGCACAGCGCCTATCATTTTCTATTCTAAGAACGGAAAGACCAAGCCAAAAAATGACGCTAGCCAACGCAGATCACACACACAGACACTCCACTTCAGCCCTTCTGATGCAGACATTGGTTAAAAATTAGGCCTGCAATGAATTCATGAATTCCAAATTCTGTGTTACTGTGTTATAATGTTGAATAAGACTGGTGGCCTGGTGTTTGTCAAATTCCTTGTGCTGGTCAGTGGTAATGTGGTCTAGGGCCATGTTCATCTTGCCCCATCCCCCAAGTTGCCAACATGCAACATACCTCCACAGATACTAGATTTATTTATAGGCACACAGCTTTCATGCTGCATAAATCAGTGAGGATAATCACTGTTGCATTTTACATTTATCCATATTTTGATAGTCCCTCCCCACTTCTCCTCATCTCTATGTATACATCTTTGACAAGTGACCTGCCAGGTGGTAAAGCTCATGTGTTGACATGAGAAGAAAATCACTAGTGCCCACTCAAACTCTCCGGCAAATTGTGGAGGTGTCAGCATTTCTCTCTACCTTATCTACGTAGTGATGCGTGAATTTGCATCACATTTTCTTGCTGAGTCCCTCCGTCTCAACCAGGCGTGGGGTAGTATGTACAAATCAGACTTAACAAAAGTTGTGTGTATGTGGTACTACTTGATTCATCTTTAGAGTGAATAAAGAAAATTTGGCTTGCACGTCTGTTTGAGCTAATCTTTTTTTTTAACAAAAAAAAAAAACGAGGGAAAACAGGCGAACAACCCAATGTAGAACTAATGCACATGGAGTACATTTATCTGCCTGAGGTTTTATTGAGTGGTCTGTAGAATTGATAATGTTCACCAAATTGGGCTACACTGAAGTAGTGATGGAAAGTGAGATGGTCACTTGGCTGAACTATCATGTGATTCTCTGTTATGGTCATGTAGTCTCAATTCAATCTCAAGAGATTAGAGGTTGAGACAGCACTTTATCCCACTCAGACAACATCAGCAGATTTCCATATTACTCACTGCTGTATGTTCTAGTTTATTCACCAAATTCTGAACTGTATTTTAAAAATAATCAGAAATAATGACAAGAATTTATCTCGCACTGAGGGATTGAAAATCAATGCATTTCTATGGTTCTTAGTAAATCATATTTGCATGCTCATATGCATGGAGAATCATGTGTACATGCAGCAAATTGACAAACTATAGAAAGTCAGATCTCATCTACTTTACCATTGTTCATAAATTAATTTGTTTGTCATCATGCTTAATTGCTCAACATACATGTAACATCCCATGGTGGTAACAGGTGCAACAAATACCCCTATAAATATCCGGGAATTTGCCATGGCTCAGTATAATTCATTACCCGCAGGCTATATTGAATATGTGTCGGACGAAGTATCTATATGCCTGATGGACGTTATCCAGTTATTGTTCCATATTTTTATCTTAAAATGAACATATATCTTATGACTTTGGTGTGACACTTTTCATTGTGTGATGCAAACCTAGTCATTATTGGTCCAGAAACAGTCTTTTTTTTTTTTAAATTGAAATGAAAAAAGCCATTTTCCATCGTCACAGCTATTTGGCATTCTGGGTACTATATAGAAACTGTGACAGGCTCATACCATTCTTAACACTCCGTCTGAGTTTTGCCTGGTGTTCTCAGATTTACGTTTTCCCATTTTCTCCGTGAAACTTAAAACATTTTATCCAGTCATCTTCTGACCAGTTTTCTCAGTTACAGTTTATACATGCTCCCAATTTTCTGACCAGTTTTGTCAATTTATAGTACATATAGGTGAATTTATATTGGCACAATGAAATAATGAAGCTAGGTGAAAATGCAAGTGATCTGTATTCAGTACTTCCTATACCTCCAACACTTCCAACTAGCTGGAAATCTGATCCTCTAAAAAATACATTAGACCCCCCACTCATATATTCAACATGTTTTCGATGTCATATTTTATAAAATATTATTGTACCTTTCTGAAAACCTCACAGCATCTCTTTTTTAGACATTTTCTACAGACGATTCAAAGATTTATACTGTTTTTTATTTCACACAGATATGCCTAAACGCAAGAAACGCACTCCTGGTGCTGGGAAGAAAAAGAAAGATGATTCTCCTGATAATATATCTGAGTGTGACTCCTTGGAGAGGCCACCATCAGCCAAGAAAGTTGCAGCCTCATCCACGAGCCAACTGGAGGAAGAAGCAGAAGCAGTATCCTCCTTCACCAGCATTTCATTGCTCAACAGCTCCAAACCAGAGGCAGGTGAAACAGCAGGACTGTCATCCCATTTCTGGTGTAACTACTGTGAGTTTTCTGCAGATGACAAAAAAGAGCTGGTAACACACATGCGGCAGCATATGATCAAATGTTCTGACTGTCCGTTCAGCAGTTTGTCCCGCAGTGAAGTGGTACGTCACTGTAAATATGAGCACAACAAAGACTTCGATTCTGCTTCCCAAGAAGTAGATTCCTCTAGCACAGACTGTGAAATGGACAAAGATCCATGCTCTGCTTGTGTTTTTTGCAGCTTTTTGACCTACAGCACAGAGCATCTGGAGAAGCATACAGCCCAGAAGCACCCAGGCTTGCTAGCCAAATCAGTGGCCAAGATGATCACCAAGCAAGCCAGTGCTGAGGTACGGAGAGATGATGCTCTTTTCTACCAGTCAGTGACAGGGCTTGGTGGCAGCACAAAAACAAGTGTGCCAGCTGAACCTTCAGGTCCTGTTATAATTGATGCCATTGACAACAGTCCAGAGGATATTAAACCTGAAGTTAAGCCAAAAGTGGAAACAAAACCTCTAGTCACCAGTGATGCTGAAAAGCAGCATGTTTTAAATCCTGTCAAAAGTCAGTTGGCATCAGATATTTTCACAGACATCTTGACAAAGGGAGAACAGGCTTCAGATGGTAATGCAAAAGAAACAGAGACATCCAGTCAGGGTACAGATTTGAGAGTAAAAGTGGAAACAATGTACTGTTTAACATGTCCATATAGCAATGTCTACACAGAAAAAATTAAATGCCATACTTTTGTGCAGCACCCAGTAGGAGCAGCTGTGGCAACTTATAATTCCTCTGGAGAAAGCAGTTCTCTACAAGATCTCACATTCTTTTGTGTCAGAGAAGATTGTTCTCATACCACTTCAGATTGTGCATCATTCCAGAGGCATCTGATAAGCTGTTGTGCTGTCACAAGCACTCTTACAGTCCTAGAAAAGGAACGTCTGAAATCAACTGTCACTTATATTTTAGACCATTTGAAAAAATTAAATCATAAAACTGTAGAAGGATTTTTTGCATTTGCTTCACCCTTTCTTGGCTCAGCTCTGTCCTTGTATGAGGCATCTGATCCATTTTCTTCATCAAATGGAAGTCAAAGTAGCCTGCTGGATGACGAAAAAGCATCTAAAAGTGAAGTTTTGAATAAGCCCCTAACATCGATGCATCCAGGGTATGATAGTATACCTGTTGTTGATTCTAAGAACTTGAATATGCCACTTGAAACATACACAACGGTTACCCTTGCAAGTAATGCAAGTTTTCAATCACAAACATTGACTGTGACAACAGCTACAGCCAATCTTCCCATGGATGTCAGTTCAGCTAGCTCACATCAAAACCAGAATTTTCAAGGGACTATCCAGGATATGAAAGACTCAAGGAATCATCAAATAAACACTTTCTCCCAGCCAGTGGCTCAAGTCTACCAGAGCACACATCAGACTCATTCTAACACAAGGTGGCCTCAGCAAGATCAAGGGTCAGTGAACTTGAACATGCAAACTACTTTAACTTCATCTTCACATACTCAGCAGATCAACTCTTCAATTGTGCCAAATTCTTTTTCTAGTAACTTGATACCTTCATCAGTGAATAGCACTCATGAAATGATATTTCAGAATGCAGATTTCATAAGTCACATGGGTGAATCAGTTTTGCAGGGAAGAGTAATGAATCAGCCATCTTCTTCCTCAGTTGGCCAGGGATTACAAACTGATTACTTACAAACAACCAGTGATGGGTTTCTTTCTGCAAATCCAGATATCTGCAGTTTGGAGAGTCAGCCACAGCCCAGAATGATGGATCTGTTGTCAGATTCATATTCCATATTGTTATCAGATGACCCAAATGCGGGAGCACAGGCCCAAAATATGGATGCCAACTCTCAGAACCAGTCACAAATAGCATCACTTGCCCCTCACTTTTCATACCAAGAATCCCAAATGGATTCTCAGAACCAGAATGCAATGTCTCAGTCTCCATCATTAATGCCATCCTCCTCTAGTCAGGCTTTTATGCAAGGCACTATAAGTAACACAGCCTCACAGTTACCACAAATATCTGGGAACCCTGGAATGTTGCATACCTCTCAGTCTGCTAGTCAATCACCAAGCAATTATACAGGCCAAAATGTCACTTCAGCTGTACCAAATTTTTTGGTTACTACAGGAACCACAGCATTAGATGGAACATCAATTCAAGGCATGTGTTCTTCTTTGAATCAGGGTGCTCAAGCTGATGCCTTAGGAACATCCACACCACCAAGAAATGGCAATAGCACAGCTTTCACTTCGGCCTCGCCCCTCAGCCCCAGCATATATCTTAGGGGACAGGCTCCTAGACGTTCAACAACCAACTGGATCAGTACAGATATGCAGCCCAGAGGTGTGCAGCACTTACCACCTATGCGACCAAGAGGCATAGCTAATGCTAGAGGCTCACCGGTTACAAATCCCAGAGGTTTCAGTAATGTGCGTCAGAGACTGTTCATGCCTCCAACCCAAAGAAGCCATCCAAGAGCTGCGAGAGGCACCAGAGGCAGAATGCCGCAGTCCAGAATGTCAGGAGCCGCTGATGATGATGATGAGGTAATTGTGACAGCAGTTACACGCATTGTCCCACAACAGCAGCAGAATCGGCTGTCACCAGGAAGACCAGTCAATCACTCTGGCCGTGGGTCAGTCCCTGTTAGTCATGGTCAAGCTGTGGCTGGGAGAAGCAGAGCCAGAGGTCAGAATCCCTATCCCAGAGCTCCACACCCTGTCCCTCTGCCACTTCACTTACCACAGAAACAACAGTTTGATATCAGTAAACACTTTGAAGATCTGGCTTGTGTAGTAAACTCCTCAGCTGATGAAGAGGATATAAACAAAATTGATGATGATCTTGAAATTGTGGGCGTCACTCCAGGAAAAGATAGAGAGAGAAATCAACCTAAGGCAGTGGATGCCAGCAAGTTTTCTTTTTGTTGTGTTCACTGTGGCAAAGACCAGGGATCTAAGAAAGTAATGAAACAGCATATGAAGGCCCGTCACAATGATTCCCTGTTGGGAGCTTTTACCAACATAGAAACAGGCCAGCTCCTCTTCTTCTGCCCACAGTTGACCTGTGAGTTCATGACTTATGATGAGAGGAGGCTTAGTGAACATTTGTCAAAATGCTTTGATCTGGATAAATCCAAGCCATTTGATTTTGGGACTGCCATAAAGAACCTGAAGTCTCTGAAGATCAGACAAATGGATGTGAGGTCAGTTGGAGGCAGTGAGGTTCATCCAATTGGCCTGGATGGGCAAGGAATGAAAGACAATTTCAGCAGCAGTTTGAATGATGCATTTGATGATATTGTGGTAAACACATCAGGGAGGCAGATTGTGCGACCTGCCAGCCAGCCACCATCTCGTTCTTCCTCACATCGAGCTGCTGCTGCACCATTGGCAAGAGGTGCTATTCGAGGACCCATGCCTCTCAGACACCAGTCTCCTGGTGGGGCAGGAATGAGAATGAGGCCTCCAGGCTATCCAGAATCATCAAGAATGCCATACCATGGACAAAGATCTATGCGCCAGCCAAGAGTGCCAAATTCCAGACAGGGCATGGGACTTTCTGGCAGCTCCCGTACTGGCTCAAGAAACACAAGAGGCATGTATCCACAAGGTCGTGGGACACCAGGACCTTACCCACAGCAATATGGGGGCCAAATCCCCTCAAACCCTAACATGCAAGGACTACCACCTTATCATCACAACCCACAGGTTGTTTCTCAAGGAGGAAGTCAGCAGGAACCCATAGTTATTGATCTTGATGCTGATTCTCCAGAAAGGCCTCAGGACAACATAGAGAGCAGGGTGGCTACTGGTGAGAGTCTACAAGTTTCAAACACTTCAGCATCAAATGTCTCAGTCTCTACTGTATTCCCAAATTCTGAAACAGTCCCAGTCTTGGGTTTATCACAACTTGATTCCAACATGACAAGCATAAGCACTGAGCAGTCTGATAGCTTCTTAGCCAGTCAATCTGGGGAGCAAATGATACCTGCTGAAAATTCTCAGCTCAGTGACACTTCTGCTGTCAGTCGTGATGTCGCATCAAAACCTGCAGTTGACTGTGTGATGACCACAGCTGTTCTGCAAAATCTGAGCAGCTTTGTCAGCAACCTGCCCTTAGAGACGCCAATGACAACCAACACCAGCAGCACTATTACAGAGCCTATCTCCAGTACTGAAAATACAAAGTCACATCAAGATGTGAAAGACATGAATCAGACATCAGGCTCTGATGCACAGGAAATGGACACAGCTGCCTCCCACGCCTGTTCCACTTCACAAGCTGACACAGTTGACACACCATATGATAGCACCACTTCAAGTGAACCAGCATCTTCGGTTGTGACATCAGCTGTTGTTGTCAATAAACCCACACAGGGAGATAGTCATCAGTCTGTTCCTCCAGAGAAGTCCAATGCTGGGCAGAATACTGCTGCTACTATTCCTGCGCCTATCTCAGACCAAGGTCTCACATCTTTAGATGATGAAGAAGAGAGAGTCAATGCTGTAGTATTGGAAAAAGTGTTTGCCAAGGTGCCAAATATGCCCAAAAATCTGTCTCGTCGTCTGGTTTCCAAGTTTAAGCAGTACGCCAACTACAGAGGTGTTAAAATCACAGCAGATTCCAAAGTGATTGATGAATTTGTCAGTAAAATTTACTATAAAGGATCAAATGCTGACAAAGATGGTGGTAAAACTCCTACATCTGTTCCTTCTCAGCCTGTCTCTTCCCAGCCTTCCCAGCAGCCAGATGGCACCAGTGTAAATCAGTTAAGTAATGCACCCACAACAGCCACAAGTACAGCTCCCAGTGGAGATCATCAGATGGATAACCAACAGCAGAGGGAACCTGTAAAAGAATGTGAATCACATGAAGGCAGTAACAAAACACTATCACCACCACCACAACCCTCACTGATGGAGCAGGATAATGGACAGGTTGAAGCAGTGAAGGAAATATCCAGTGAAACTAATGAACCTGGTAAGGTGATTGCTACCCGGGTAATCTTGGCTCTGCGCAACGTGCAGTTGAGAGGCACATTTGGAGATACGCTCAAGAAATCTGCTGCTGCTGCTAAACGTTCACAGGATCTTGAGAGAGGAAATGAAAGAGAAACATCACCTCAGACTCAATCCCCCCACTCTGAGATTCAGAGTGATGCTAGAGGCACTGAGAGAGAAACATCACCACAAACACAGCAGTCCCAAACTGAAACACAGAGTGGCTTTGAGGAAAACTCAACATCAGTGCAAGCCCTGTCTCCATCAACTAAGACACAGTGTGGCAATGGAGCCATTGACAGGGAAATATCACAAACAGAGCAGCCTCAGAGATATGCTCAGACTGATGTTACAGGGGATGAACAATCAGCATCACTGAAGACAGAACCATCCCAAACTGAGAGAGAAAGTGGTCTTATGGGAAATGAAAGAGAAACATCACCAGTAACACAGCACTTTCAGACTGAAGCACAGACTAGTTTTGTAGGGGATGAAAAATCAACATCTCCTCAAAATCAGTTACCACAGACTGAAGCACAGACTAGTTTTGTAGGGGATGAAAAATCAACATCTCCTCAAAATCAGTTACCACAGACTGAAACACAGAATAATTCCACAGGAGACAGAAAATCAGCTTCACCCAAAACACAGACAGAGGCACAGACTGAGTTCAGTGGGAGTGACAGAAAACACTCACCACAGACACAGCCACCAGATTCTGACACACAGACTGGATTGAGAGAGAAAGAAAGAGAAACATCATCTGAGAGTGAGACACATTCATCCCAGATTGATACACAAACTGGTCTCCCAGGAAATGAAAAACCACCATCACCACAAACTCAGCATAGTGAGACTGATTCACATGTTGATTTCAGAGACATTTCGCCTCAGAGACAACCATCCCAAAGTGAAACACAGGCTGGTTTTAGAGGGAATGATAGAGAAACAACATCCCAGTCACAACCACCCCAGATGGAGATGCAAACTAATTTCACAGAGGATGAAAAAGAAATGTCACTGCAGACACAGTCACCACAGAATGGACTGAGAGGCAGTGGAACAAAGCCACCATCTCAGACAGAGTCACCAAATACTGAGGCACGGACTTCACAGGAAACAGCTTCAGAACTCAGCACAGATAACAGTACCTTATCTGCTGATTCAGATAGTTCACGAAAAATAGCTCTTATGAGAAGCAACAGCTTTAGCTCCAGCCAGACTTCTACATTCTCTTCTCAAGTGAGGAAATCAAACTCAGTTCCCCAGAATTTGTGTGAGATACCGGAGGTTGCAGAATTGAATTCATATTCAGAGAACGATACTTATCTTGAAACTGTCAGTGCATCTTCTTCATTCTCAGTGTCTCTGCCAGGTGCCTCTTTTCTACCAACAGTTCCAGCTCTGGCAGCAGTTCCAAAAATACATAACCGTATTCCAAATTTTTTATCACTGGAAACAGAATGTTCAGAGAGTGAAGTCTGTATTCCAGTCATAGCCAGTGCCCTCTCTGAAAACTCTCCAGTGATAAGCAAAGATGTTTTGACACAATCAGAACTTATCCCCACAGTTTCATTAGTGGCCGCGACTGAAGTAGCACCAATTGTAATTGACTCCAGTGTGGATGATCTTGTCGCAGGACACCCAGAGTTAGAGGTGGACATAGCAGGCAAACCATGTAAGGAAGAAGTTTTGGACAATGCTGGGGAAGAACAATCTGAAATATACAAAACCCTTAAAGACATATCTATTAAGCCTGACAGTCCTAAAGCTCCTAAAGAAAGCAAATCTCCAGATATAGTTGAGAAATCAGTAACACAAACCACTGAACTGATTGATAGAACTACTGGTCAACTGATGTTCAAAAAGAAGAAAGGAGATAAGCCAAGACTCAGAGCTGTGAAAAGTGAGGACAAGGATAATGAGAACCATGATGCCAAAGAGGAGGAAGTCCCTGATGAGACAGGGGAAAGATATTTGGAGGAGGAGAAAAGCAGCTATTCTGAGGAACTGTTCGTCAGGCGATCATCCAGGAGTCGGAAACCTGTCCATCTGGAAATGGATGTGGAAATAAATGAAATAGATGAGCTGATGTCGGACACTGATGATGAGTATAATATAGATAATGATGATGATAGCTATGGTACTGACAGTGGCAGTGAGAGGAGTGATGGCTCGGGACAGTCCAAAAAGAAAATGAAAAAGGTGAAACCTCCACCAGACCCCACTGCATTTAATGTATCTACCAAAGGAAAGTTTAAATGCTGGTTATGTAAAAAAATATTCAACAAGTGTACTTCAGTGAAAGTGCACATCATCAAAAAGCATGGAGAAGGGTTATGTACGTTTAACTTAAATCAACCAGAAGACACAAAGACGGCCCAGTTGCTTCTGTTCTGTCCACGTTTGTGCAAGTATGTTACAGAAAGTCTAGATGGACTGATGAGTCACAGGAAGATGTGTGATCAGCCACCACTCAAAGATGATCCTGAAGAAAAATATGGCGACATAACTGACAAATTTCTGGAAACCAAATATTCTGAGGTAAGATGATTTTTACTTTTATGGATCCTTATGAGTAAACGATGTGTTTTTATACAGGATCAGGACCAGTTAGTGGTCTTTCTTTCTTTTTTTTTTTTTTCTTACTGCCAAGAATTTGCTCAGAAACAGTTGAGCACAGGCCCTCTTGATTTCCTTATTAGATAGTCCTCTGTCAGTCACTGCCTTGAAATGACAGGGTCGTAAGTCCAGTCAACCAAGTTTTGAGAAAATGGTCTCCAAAGTGTAGGCATGTTATAATATTTTTACAAATACCACTAAATTCATCTGTTTATAACAGGCAAAATTAAGACTCACATAGGAGAAAAAACACACTGCCAAATGTATAGTAACATGTTTAACTCCATTTTGTAAAAAAAAAATAAAATGGACTTATGACACTATGATTCCAAGGCAGCGAAATATCAAACTGCTTTTTTGTTTTACATGAAATTTTGTTGAAGCTTTAGTATCACTAAGCATATTTTACGAAGAAAATCAATGTCTGCCTCAGTAAGGTCTGTGCTCCATCAGGACTAGTTTGCATCGACAAAGAGAGAAACTATGACATGACAGATAGGAGATATGAAGAAATCAGGCACTCGTCAATTTTTTAGCATCTTGTTATTGGTATCACATTAGAGCTTTTATTCATTTCTCTTGCTGTTGGTGAGAAAATCTTGGTTCATCCATGAGTAGGACTCAAGGTATTGGCAGTTAAAGAGTGGAGATAACCTGCTGCTGAAGCTGAATTTAGTGAGAAATTATGCAATCAGTTTTGTTCGTCCTACAATTTTTGAACTTTTACTCAATATATGTCAGAAAATGTAACTCTGAAAAATGCATTTTTAAATGGGCAAGGGAATTTTGTGAAGAAAAAAAATGCATTAAAAGTTCATTCACTGTTTAAAAATTTCTGATTTCCAAGTTCACTATGTCGCTTCTCATGTGACATTTTGCTTTGAATTATATAATATGCAAACTGCTTTGATGCATTGCAATTATTTCAGTAATTCAGAGTGATATTTTCATTCATTATTTTTCCAGCCAAAGAGGACCGCTGTGAAATTGATTATATATCACCCTAATCAACAATCATGCTTCTGTAACGCAAATGTTCTCTGTGATTCATTATAGTGGAATATCAATGAAAAAGGAGTTATAAATATGTGGATGAGCAGAAATGAACCTTTGATTGATATTATCAATTATTGGGGACTTTCTATGGGATAATTAAAAATATTTGGAGCTATTGATGCCGTGCACTAATTCTCCTGCACATGTCAATCAGTCATTTTGGGATTGCAAAAATACTGTAGGCTTATAGTAACAGTGGAGCTTAAGGGGGAGGGGGAAGAGGGTGAAGGTTCTGAGAGTGATTTTTTGGATGGTTGAACTAAGGATACTGTATACTTCAAATTTGGGTTCAGCATGCTCAAATTAGAGGAAAAGTGTGGGGGAACAAATTGTTTTGTATCTGGTTGCCATACAATGCCGCTGTCTTGGATTTTGGGAGTTGAAAATTTGCTTTTTCCAAAAGTCTAAGGCTCCTAGAGTATTGAATACAATCATTTGGAATTTGACACAGTAGTAAAATAGCTCTACATGAAAAGTATCATGCATTTGGTTTTTAGTTATATGGCCTATAATGTTTGTCATAAATTTTTGAAATATGTGGATTGATGAATCTGTATATTTCTCAAATTTCTGAAAATATCCAATTTTCCTTCGAAAACATGAATTAAATTTCGGGAAAAAAAATGCATATTGTAATACATGCTATGAAGAATATATATATTATATTCAAAATTTGAAGGCAGTTGGTTCAGAAATAAAAAAGCCTTAGGGAAAAAAGTGAAAAAAATATACATTTTGAGAAAATCACAGTTGAGTGTTCACAATCTTTCAATTCAGTCTCCTAGTGGTGCTGTTTTGGAGCATAAAGCAGGTGTTTCTGGCATCCAACCAGCATTTTTTTCATATCAGAAGACCTTAAAGTGTCCAAAAATAGCAAAAAGCTGATTTTGATATTTTAATCCCAAATCCTCATTTTCAGGACCCCCACTCCCCAGTCCTAAATCCATGGGCTTGAAATATTGGTTGTGATGATAGAATTTTCTTCATAACAATTTATATAGGATAATACATTGTTTGTTGTACTCATGGTACAAGGGAATGCTCTGTTTAGTAAAAAAAAATTCTTCAGGGGCTGATTTCAACATGGAATTCCAGCACAGTTGGATTGGGCTTTAGGGAGTAAAAGATAAATCGCTTTTTATTTCTGAGGATGTTCATGATTATTTACTATCTGTATTGTTGGTAATTTTTTAAAAAGTTATTTATTTAAAAAAGATATTTTTTTTAATCATTGTGTCCATTGTTCACAATTCACCTGTGGTGAAATAGTCTTGATCATTGTCTATTTCTTTTACAGCTCCTCAGGAAAGATCATAAGGAAATCCTAGCAATTGGAATAAAAAAGAGGGAGAGAGATCCAGCGAAAAATGTGAAATCCAAGAAACGTAAACTGGCAGCAGAAAATGAACCATCTACGGTTGCATCTGTTATAATCCCCCATAGCGAAGCTACTGTTCCATCCACTAATTTCAGTGCAATAGATTCAGTTGCCATTCCCAGTACACCATCACAGAGTATTACCATCCCTCCAAATTCTGGGGAGGCAGAGAGACAGATCATGATTTTCTCCCAACCTCATCAATCATGTGATGGTGAAAATGATGACATTCTTAGTGTCTCTCCAGAACATCAGCAACCAGAGATTTCAAGAGAAAATAATTCTACAATATTATCAGACTCTGCCTTCTCATCAGTGAATCCTGTCACTGCATCCCATACACCTTCAAAGTCTAGTGTTCCAAACAGCAATAGTGGTAATATGATTATTTTGAGCACCCATTCAGACACATTCCTCAGCACTAATACTTCATCTACGGGGACCCCGAGCAGCTCATTGCGTACCAGTAGTAGAACTGTCTCTACTGATGCAAACTCCCGTTCAACAATTGTCAGTAATACTACAAGAGAAACTACGATGATGACGTTTGATCCTAACTCTACCTCTCGCATGAGTATGGCTCATAAAACTATGGCACAGCCACGTTTCTCAACCACACAGTGCCAAGGCATACATCCACAAGCATTTCCCATAGCACAGCATAAAAGTCAACAACCATGTCCTCCATCAACAGTGCAAGCTTCAATTCAACAGCATGGACGACCTGCCTCAGCACAGTACCAGAGTCAGCAGCCACGACCATTGTCTTCAGTACAGCATCATAATCAACAGCCACAACAATCCCCTACTATACAGCACCAAAGTCAACGGCAACAGCCACTATCCTCAGGCCAGCAACAGCAACGATCACTTTCCACTGGACAGTCTCAGAATCAACGTCAACGGCCAACTGCCATGAGCCAATCTCAGAGTCAGCGATTTCGTCCACACTTTAAGGGCCAGCAGCAGAGTCAGCCTCCCCGACCACGTTTTATGGCCCAGCATCAGAACAGGCAAAGACCCCCTGCTCAACCACACCAAAATCAGCACATACAAAGACCTTCCACAGGACAGCACCGGAGTCCACAGCCACGACCACAACCACAAAATCAGCACCCGCGACAACCTTTACGAGCACATTACCATCAGCATCAACAACGACCATCGAACTTCACATCACAGACAAACTCGCCACAGGTGATACTAGGGCAGGCCGGAGCTCAGGTGTCTCAGCGTGCTAACTCGCAGCGGCTCAGCCCAGCCACACAGCAGCGACAGGCCAGCTATGCAACACAGCAGCACAATGCCATGTCTCGTACCTCAGGGGCCATGTCAAACAACAGAATGCAAGAGACAGACTCTTATGTAATTGAAGAAAATGGAACCATTTGCCTAGATTAACAACTTTGTGGATAATGCCTTGCTTTGATTTGATACGAAAAGAGGATGATATCAAAGTCAAAGAGAATGAAAAATTATAAGCTTTTTTTAGGTCAGTCTTTATTTATTATGACTGAGAAAACTTTTGTTGATTTAGCAGTTTCTATTACAATATCTTGAAATTGATGGACCTTAGAACTATAGACATTAATGTTGGCCAACTTTATCATTTGTTGTTTTTCTCTCCCACAATCGTCTTCTACTTCCATATATATTCAAATTTTGTCATATGTTGATTTTCTTAATTTTGTACTTCACATGCCAATAATGTTGGACATAGAAGACAGTCGTGCATTTACAGTCAGCCATTGCAATTGTTTTCCAGATTGATTAGTTACATTTCCATCGTACATGTACTTGTTTAGGTAGAAACCTGATCAGAATGGGTTTTTTTGTGTTACTGTTGTTTTGTGTGTGAATGAACAGTTTGAATGAATTTTTAAATTTTATTATGGGGGATGGCATTGAATGTTGGTGGCTAAAGCAGTCATAAATTGTATGAGATTATTTTTAATGATCGAATTTTATGATCTGAAATTTCATGTATCTTTTTTTTCTTTTTGTTTTTCCTGGTGTCCAAGCCTGAAACTATTCAGTCTCAAAGACATTTTGATATGGTTGAGAAGAGATGGCCATGGCCAAGACCATCATATACAAGGCCTTTATACTGTCGCGTTTAGATTATTGCAACTCTCTTCTAACAGGGCTGCAGGATGATAAGCTTGTTAAACTTCAAAGGGTACAGAACAATGCAGCATGCTTAGCCTTTAGAACCTCAAGGTACCATCACAGCACTCCTTTACTCCGATCATTGCACTG
>JBCEWB010097161.1:0-12254 GCA_039654565.1 Peronia peronii
GTTAGTTAGTTAGTTAGTTAGTTAGTTAGTTAGTTAGTTAGTTAGTTAGTTAGTTAGTTAGTTAGTTAGTTAGCTGGCAAGCTAGCTACCTAGCTATTCTGGTTTATATTTCACTTGGACCAAAAAGTGAATAGCAGTTCTTGACATACAGATTTACAACTGACGATCTTCTCCAAAATGTTATGTTACCCGCGAAGCAGTATATAAACTGAACCAGGCATACTGAATCAGGAAGACGTTGAAGTCTACAGATAAGTCTTTGTCTCTTATTTTCCGAGTCTGGTCCAAGGAGGTCTCCAAAGGTCAGAGAGATTTTTCAGACTTGAGCTCTGGGAGATCCTGGCGTTGCTTTTTTTTTTTTTTAGTCTAATTAATTGCGAAGTAGTGAGTCTTTGTCAAGACCTTCATCGAAGATATTCTGTTTTCAGAAGTAACAAGGAGCATATCGGGACCTGGTGAAGTTTGGTGTATATATTGGGTAATAGGTTTCTCACATGTCGCATATTACGGCCAAGACGATGGATTACAATAAAGTGTGCCCAAAATTTTTATTAACTATGTGTTCGGCGCAAACAGCCAGCAATACGTATATGGCAGCAATGAAATTAGTTCTTCGGTGAAAGATGAATACCATATCAGGAACTCTGTTTAGAGATAGATGTCGACAGCAGCAACTTATAGAACTGTTATCCTCTCATTTTCATCTCACAATGTTGATTTCAGTCAAGCGAGGGGAGACTTAGGTGCACTAATAACTAAAACTGTCACAGATTATATGAAAATCAGATTAACTGTCGTAAGCGTGGAAACTCGGATCTTCTTCTTCTTCTTTGTTTTCCCGTTTTGTTTTTGTTTTTGTTTTTTGTTGTTGTTGTTTTTTGTTTTTGTTTTGTTTTGTTTTTTAACTCTCATTCAGGAAACGTGTACTTCAAAGCAGGTAGAAAAATAAGGAGATTTGGCAGACCCATACAACACACTAGCACTCAAAGATACCTATGTCTACATGTCACACAATCTCTACTTCAGTGTGATCCTACACAAAAAGAAAGTTTTGTTCATACAACTTTAAATCCCTGTTTCTCAGACATTGTCGTCATTTCCCAAAGTACCCATTAAGATTTGGATGGCTGTCCTCTATCCATTACAATATTTTTATTTGACGTGAAGTTTCTCTTAACGTCTCATCTCAAAAACATTTATTGTGGCACAAGAACAGCATTTAAATGGTGTCTGCAGTTTGAGTTTATTATAAGGTCAAAGAGTGAATTTCGCCAGTACCTAATTTGAACCAAACAAACTGGACATTACAAAACCTTTAAAGCCACGTAAGACTGCTTCAGACAACTTTGCCTGGTTCCTCTGATATCTTGACAGTCGAAGTATAGGACATGCTGTGGGAGCTCGCGGTATAAAAATCATGGGAGGAACGCTCTCATTGCATGAGACAACTTGCACAAGCCTGGCACTTGGATGTGTTTTGCAACGATGGCCCTAGAAGAGTATATCCAACGAGAATATGAAATATTTTGAATGATGAAATAACTCAGAGGTAGGCTTTACAGAAACCAGAAACAATACAATGAATAACGATATGATAGTTTTCAGCTATAATTGTTGTATACACAATTGTCGCTTTTTCTTTCCAGTACAAGTACTAGTTAAGTGCAGATTTGAGAAAAAGACGAGGCCACAAATTAGGAGCAAACATTATTAAAACAGAAACAAGAAAGTTAAGTAAGCCATGCTCTTCAAACATTGGTAGATTTATATAGCCATGAGAGACATTACCACTATTTTATCAAAGTAGGACACTGACTGCGTTATCATATGAGTGCACGGACGACAAAATGTCATATGTGCCAACGTTGGCAGACAGCATTTTCACTTTGAAACTTTTAAAGCTTAGAGTACCGGTACAAAGAAGCAGATGGCAAATTGTGACGAAAGAAACTTCGCATTAGCCTTGAGCACTGTAATTCTTTATTTTGTTACATTCAAAATCAATTATTGCAAATATGATTTTTTTTAATGATGTAGTAGTATATAAAAGGGGCCAAAAACCCTGCAGAGGTACACCCCAGATCTTGATATGACATGTCATGATGTCATATACATGTATTTATAAATGTGAAGCTATTTGGGAATAAACACTAAGTGGCCACATTCAACTGATAATAGATATATCTACATTTGCATACAGCTTGAAAGGGATGCATAATAAAAGTATTTTTATTAATGACAAAATTAATGCTTAAAAATATACTAAAGGGGCAGAAACACCCCAGAGAGGTACGCCCCATATTAAGCCCTTATGTCATGCCCTCTTCTCATATATAAAGGGGACCAAAAACCCAGCAGAGGCCCGCTCCATATTAAACCTGTTATTAAACCCAGCAGAAATACGCTCCATATTAAACCTCTTACTAAACATAGCAGAGGTACGCTCTAACTCTACTAAACCTTTTATGTCATGCTGACCGGAGGAGATACGGTAGCCCATGACCAACATCCTGTACAAACCCTCCATTGCCAGAGATAAAAAATCTCGAGGGGGATACGGTGGGTCTGTACGTGATTAAATCGACGATGGGATCCTATTAACCATTGATACTGGGGTGGGGGTTGGGGGGGGGGGGGGAACTCTCGTATTAGAGATATACTTTGCAAAATGTATACTTTAACTATGGACATTATCAACATGCAGAAATATAATAAAAGTGGGGGAAAAAACTGTCGGAAAAAATACTGTAGAAATCATAGAGCCCAATTTCGCAGAGGTAGTAAAATCCCCGTGCCCTGTAGAGTTTCTGGGAAAGGGGTTCAGAACGTCATAGAAGTATGTCATACATGTGGTAGAAACAGAATTCATGGTCGGCATATAGCTACAGAGAAGAAGGCTAAAAAACAGTTCGATTTGGTTCTACCTTAGCTTATTACGAGGTTTTCATCTATATAGAGAAATAAATTTACATATATACACCAGAGATAGTGAATTCAATGTTTTCGAACATGCAAGAAAATACCATGGACGCTCGTCCATTCCTGAGGCAGCCAAGAAGCGCTTGCAAAAGCCTTTACAACCTAGGAAATATATACCTATTCCTCCACCGAGTAAAAAGAAAGCTTTGAAGAGAAAAGCCATTGAAGAAGAATTTGACCCAATTCCTTGCGTCAAACCCATAAGATCTGTGGAGGAGTACCAGGAAGGACTACTAGACGTGTTTGTCGAGAAAGAGACTGGTAAACTAGCATTTATACAGACACCATGGGTAATTGGTAATTTCCTGAGAGGCTAGCAAATGGATGTACATAAAAATAATCCATATAGCGCTGATCCTAGGACCCTTCTCGAAGAAACGTCCTAAAATTGAAGAAAATCTCGAAAAAGAAATCGAAGAAATCGGTAGTATTAGGTTTCAGCTAGCTCTCAAGGTCCAGCTCCAAAAGATTGGTCCTGATGGAATTGAAGAGTTCACATCCCCTATCTTCCGTCATACACAAGAGGTCCTCCTACATAAGAGTGAGATCGAAGAGGTACTTGACCAAGTTTTCCCCCACATCCAAGAAAGTCTTGAGAACTGGACTCAAAGAGGCTCAGGATGGATCGTTGATCAGGTAGAAACACTTCGGTTGGACATCGCTACATACCAACCGCTGACGGGCGGCTCATACATTCCATTTCCAAAAGCTTTGAAAAACAAACAGAAAAAGAAGACGGCCGTGTTGAAAAATGTGGATGACCATTGCTTAAGGTTGGCAGCTCTGTTCCCCGCGGTAAATAACATGGATAGGCCCACACAATATTCCGGGCTCAATTTAAAAGGGATTGATGTTTTTATACCTATTTCTCAAATTCCTAAAGTGGAAAAGTTGAATTTAGCCATAAATATATTTGGATTGGACGAAGGAGTCATTATTTATCATATCAGCAAACAACCAGAAAACATACCTAGGATTAATCAAATGTTAATCGGAAAAAAAGATAAATTTCACTACATGTGGATCAAAAACCTCAATCGTCTTTTATATGATCAGAGCAAACACTGGCCACAAACCAGAATGCTGTGGAATTGGAAAAACTGCTGTTTGAATGGAGATGTTGAAAGAGGGCGAAAACAAGCTAACCTTCCAAAATTACCACAAACTGCCAGCCCCTTACATCATTTATGCTGACTTCGAGGCTCTCACTACTAAGATTGAGGGTCCAGAACTGAATCCTGAAAAAAGCAATACACGAACAACACAACAACATGAGGCTTGCAGTTACTGCTTCATCGTGGTGAGGTGTGATGGACAGGCAATGCAACCAGTTGAATACCGGGGTCCAAATGCAGCAGAGCATTTCCTAAAAGCCCTACAGCAAGTGGAAGATACGATTTCTTGGGCTTTGAAAGATCAAAAGGCTATAAAGATGACAGAAAAGGACAGGCAGGCCTACATCAGTGCCACCAGCTGTCATGTCTGTAAAAAGGCCTTAAATGCTTAAATGGAGATTCTGTGCGTGATCACTCTCATATCACAGGGAAGAATAGAGGAGCGGCTCACAGTAAATGCAACCTGAAGCTGCGGTTGTCCTGCAACAACCGTAATTCCTGTGGTCTTCCATAACTTGCGCGGTTATGACTCCCATCTCATAATGCAGGCCATAAACAAAGTGGACCGGGACATTACCTGCATCCCCAATAACACTGAGAAGTACATCTCCTTCTCTTTGAGACAGTCCGTTTCATCGACAGTGCGCAGTTCCTGCTGGCATCTCTCGACAGACTAGTGTCAGCCAATCCTCCAGAGACTTTCAAAATAACAGCCAGAGACTTTCAAAATGAACCGAGCCAACAAAAACGAGATCTCTTGATGCAAAAAGGCATTTACCCGTATGAATACATGTATATGGATTCTTGGGAACGGTTTAATGAAACAAAGCTTCCTAAAAAGAGATTTTATACAGCAAACTTAAAGATGAATCTGTTAGTGATGAAGATTACGCTCATGCCCAAAAAGTCTGGGAAACCTTTGGTTGCAAGACCCTGGGAGACTACCACGATCTCTACAATCGTGCCGATGTTCTCCTGCTAGCAGATGTCTTTGAAACATTTCGAAAAACCTGCTTGAGACAATACGAGCTAGACCCTGCACACTATTATACTGGTCTGGAATCTTCATGGGATGCACTGCTGACAAAGACGGACATAGAACTCGAGCTATTAACAGATTATGACCAGCACCTGTTCATCGAGAAGGGAATGCGTGGAGGTATCTCTATGGTCTCGAAGCGTTATGCTACGGCCCAGGGAAAGCCCAACAGTTATATCCTTTACCTTGACGCCAACAATCTGTATGGATGGGCTATAAATCAACCATTACCAACAAGCGGATTTCAGTCGGTAGAAGACTGTGATAAGCTTGCTATCGAAGATCATCCTGCAGACAGTCCGAGAGTAGATTTAGAATACCCAGAAGAGTTGCATAGAGAACACAACACTTATCCACTAGCTCCAGAGCTTATGATGGTCCAAAAAAGAATGGATGTCAGAGTACCAACATAATCTCCTTTGCGGTGGGGTGACATCTGTCGAGGCTGAAAAAGTGGTGCCTATGTTCTGCACTACCGCAACCTACTGCTGTACCTATCTCTGGGCATGCGGCTAAAAGAAATACATAGAGCTTTAGAATTTAACCAAAGCCCCGGATGGACCTTTACATCCGAATGAATACAGAACTTTTGACAAAAGCCACCAGCGACTTTGAGAAAGACCTGTATAAGCTGATGAACAACTCAGTCTTTAGTAAGACAATGGAAAACCTTCATAAGCAGGTTGATGTTAAACTAGTGCGAAAAAGTGAAGAAGCCAGCCCAGCCTTCGCGTGAGTTGATATATTCGATGATCACCTTGCAGTGTCCAAATGCACATGTTTGGTTCTCAACCGTCCAGTCTACGTTGGGATGTGTATCCTAGATCTCTCTAAACGCCTGATGTATGACTTTTACTATAACCAACTGAAATCTCAATACGAAAAAAAATGTCAGTTTCTTTACACTGACACGGACAGCCTACTCCTAGAAATAAAGACAGAAGACGTTTACAAAGATACGGATAAATCTATAGATCTCTATGACACGTCTGATTATCCCAAAGACCATCCTTTATACAGCGTAACAAATAAAAAAATATTGGGTAAAATGAAAGACGAGTGTGCCGGACGTCTTATAGCTGAATATGTGGGCATACGTTAAAAATGTATTCTTTTCTACAATCGAGTGGTAATAACATCAAAAAAAAGTAAGGGAGTTAGCAAGGTTGTCGTTAAAAAGCACATAAAACACGCGCAGTATATAGAAGCTCTCTTCGAAAAGCAGACATTCCATCATTGTATGAATGTTCTGCCGTCAGAAAAACATCATATTTACGGACACTACTTCAATAAGGTGTCACTATCACCATTTGACTCTTAATGCTGGAAGGCAGAAAATGGGGTGAACACTTTAGCCTATGGACACAAAGAGCTAGCGACGCTGTAGGATTCCACCTGGTGGAATTTGAGTATCAGGTGGCACCACGAGAAGCTCTTCACGAACAAATTGGTCCTTTGTCCGATAGCAGATAGTAGAGCACGGGCTTGCCAGGCTTGGTTACCGAGCGTCCGACTCGAGACACGTCTAGGGACCATACAGGATCAGTCACACGACGACGTCCACCCTCCAGCTCACCGGGTTGGTATAGATAGTGAACACCAACACCCGAAGGTAGTTTTCACTCGTTAAGGCCAACAGGACGGCCGGGAACTATTGAAGATGGTGTGCTGTGAGGTAGTGTCTTAGCCACTCAGTAGACCGTTCGCCGAGGGGGAGCCGCATCTCTTGGGTATATTGGTGTCCGAATAGTCTCTCGGCCAGGGTCCTGTTGAAGCGCTCTACGATGCCTTGGTCCCTGTGGATGTCCACGTGGCCTCGTCTGACAGAAACCCCATGCT
This sequence comes from Peronia peronii, assembly GCA_039654565.1. Lineage (NCBI taxonomy): Eukaryota > Metazoa > Mollusca > Gastropoda > Systellommatophora > Onchidiidae > Peronia > Peronia peronii. The sequence continues at coordinate 6,973 of JBCEWB010097161.1, forward strand.
TTTCGAGCAACTGATTGGCTGAGCCCATAAATTCACGCCCATGATCAGTTTGGAGCAGTGTGGGCCACTTCATTGGACCTCGTTTATAAATGCGAGATAAAGCATCGGCAACTTCTTTGGCCTCTTTTGTGGCCAGGGGCTCAACAGCTTTGAACCGGCTGGCAACATCGACCACGGTGAAGGCATACCTATAGGTGTGCTTTCCAATTTTATCGTGAGGAAGAAAGAGCAGGTCAGCCTGATGAACCTCGTTTGGTACGACAATATCAAAGTTCGGTCTTAAAATGTGTCGTGGAGCGGATAAATAAATCTGCCAAATGCCTTGTTTCTTAAAAAAATTCTTGGCGTCATCTCCAGTAACTTTCGGTGCGATGGCCGCAAAACCTTTCCAGTAACCCCGAGGACTGTAGTATATATTCGCTAAACGACGCATAATTTATTTATTCTAACATTTCAAATATGTCTTCAATAGTTGGAAAAAAAAACATTTTTGTTTCAGATATTTTTTCTTTCTAATATATAAAATAAATATGCATAAAATTCTCATGTTTTATATTACTGGCGAACCGTGGCCGGAGTCAACAAATTTCCGCTGTTGGTTGTGTGCACTGAATTTTGACAACCCTCCCTGTTTTGTACCTATAGAGTTTAGTGAAAGATATGGTAAAGTTTCATTTAAAGTCGAAGGAAATTTTTGTAGTTTTAATTATGCTGCACGTTATATAAACGATACCTACCCAGCCCGCGGTGTGTTTGCCATGGAAAATTGGTGCATGCTTGATATCATTTGCTCCCTTCATTATTACTTTAGACGAATTAAATATATTATACCAGCACCAGACAAAAACTGCACTGTGGTGTTTTGATGGTTCTATAGGCAAAAAAAGAATTTAGGACTCATTTGAGCGAACTTGAAGAAAAATATACAGAACAACACAACATGGTAAACAATTGTGTGGATTTAGCGTTATAGAATCTTACTGTTTTCTCAACTTTTTGAGCATTTACATAATCATTTTTATCATATTTAATCAGTTGTTCTTTTTTGTCCATTATAATTTGGTATTCGCTATCAGATATAATTTCATCTTTTGGTGATTTCGACAAAAGTCTGTCGACCATAGGATTCATGGTTTCGGCTTAAATTCCCGTATGACGCCTGCTTTTTTCCTCCAGTCTAGATCTTGCCGGTGAAACGCATAGTTGGGCAAACCTTGTAACGATTCCCAGGTCAACTATAGGTACAACTAGAGGGATTCCAACCCCAGTAGTCAAAAGTCCAATAAAGGTGCTATTTAGGCCAGCTGTACACAAACGTAAAGCTTCAGACATCCTAGCCAAGTAAATCCTATATTTCTGATTTTTATATAACAGCCTTTCTCGCTTGATTTTTTTTTCATTCCGAAGCTCCTCCTGAAATTTATTTATCTTGGTCAATCGATCATTGCTTATTTGGCTAGTCATGATTAACATCATACTTCGCATTTAAATAATCTAAATATTTGCTCAAGTTGATTATCATCAAGCGTATAATTGAATTGCTAGCCTATTTACACGGTTCTATTAAAAACATATTTACATCAAAATTTGTTGTTATTACTCAACTAGCTTGTAAGCCACCAACCCTGTCACGGCCATATCCAATACAATAAAAGTGATTTCACGGTCCTTTTGTGCATTGCTAGGTGTGTAAAAATCTGAGAGTTTGGCTCGGGTGTCAAAGGATTTAATGAGACACCAGAAACTTTCGCATACTCGCCGCATCCACGTCGTTGAAAGTGTGAACCGCGTGACTTTGTCGCCGAAGCTCTTCGTTGATCCAGTCGAGACCCTCAGTTCGCTGCCGGAACCATTTTGCCTGAGCAGCTTGCAGCTCCTCGACTGTCTTATCATGACGTTTACGTTCCTCGTCAATTCCAGATCTCCCTAACAAAGAGAAAAGATAGTTACTGCCGCTGAATGCCAGAGCACTTACAAGGGCGCCCCCCACTAATAGTGCTACAGATGCCATCAAAATTATTTTACTATATTTGGTGGTATTATTACTTGTTTAATTAACATTTCTTTGGTCGCCATCGCGAGACCTACGTCAAAGACCAACATCCCAGTACCACGTGGGGTGGGGTCTAGCTTGGGAGAAGAACCTCCAAAAACCATTTTGGTCAGCTTTGAGTATCCAATAGCTAAACTGGATACAACAGCGCTGTGATATAAATCGTTTGCAAAAGAGTTTTTCCTTCAGTCGTCATGCTGTATTATTCCATATGAAAGGGTCCCACATCTTTAATTGATTGATGTGGGCCGAAGGAGTTGGGGGGCCTGCTTTGTAACACTACTACATTGTACTGTTGGACGTGAAAACTGCTGATATATAATAAATGCACCAGCAAGACCGGTTATGGCCCAAGGTAACCAGTTTCCATACTGCGGGGTAGATTGTTGATTATTATTTTGCTTATCCTGTTGTGGGGTAGATTGCTTATCAATACTAAGTGATTCTTTAGTTGTTTTAAGCTCTTCAAGTAGTCTTTCTTGTTTAGCATTTTTGACTATAGCGCCAGCACGGCCGGCTGCAACTTTCTTAAGTTTTGTCTAATTGGTTTTCGTTTCCGGAACATCCGAAGGTGCTGTCACCTCCGATGGTGCTATCGTTTCCGGTATTTCTGGTTGTTGCTCCATCATCGTATATAGTAGGAGGACACTGATGTCTAAACTGACAGTACTTAGCTGTCGTTAGAGCAGCTGTTATCGGTGCTAGAAACATACCATCGCGATGATAGAACTCACACGTAGCACAGCTAAGCACATGTTCGACAAATGGGTCAGCCTCAAGATCGCGTACTAGTGCAAGATGTTTTTCAGGGGGAATGGGAAGAAACATACTCATAACTGCTGAATAAAGCTGTATAGCAGCTTGTCCTAGTGTTTTTGTCATGGCAGCACCTAATCTTGCACCGTATCGAGCATAGAGCTTCGTCTTCGCTTAACGAATCAATTTGGTCCACGGTTAATTCCTTCCCAAGGTATTGTTTGGTGTGACCTCCTGCTGCCAGGGCAGAAAGTCTATTCCGATGAGAATTAATTTTAGGCTGAGGATTGTTCGATGGCTGTTTGACTTGAACAGTTTCATCTTCCAATACAGTCTAGTATCTCGTCCATTTGCATATTTGTTGTTATACAGCGCGTGATATGAAATAAAATTCTCCGAACTCTAATATATTGGTACGCCGCCCATGTGATTACAAAAAGTGTGATTATTTGCAACAGACTTATCAAAAATAATTCCTACATGGTGAGTATACTATTATGTTATAACCATTCTTTAATATCGCTTAGCATCTGCTTAGTATTTGTTTAACATTTTGCTTAACACTGCTTAACATTTGATGAGTAATTATTCAGCAATTAAGTATCTTATAAGTAGCTGGCTGATCATTCTTCAACACCAGCATAGCATGTTTTGTCTTTTTTAACTGCTCCCTTACTATGGCCCCCTCGATGTCATTTTTAGGAAGGCATTTCTCCAAACTGTCTCGATCTTTACAGTGAAAAAGGGCGACCCAGCGCGTCTGCTCCCGGAGATTCTTCAGAACCGAGCTATATTTCTATAACCCACACAGATTCGTCCCCATGGTGACCTGAGAAAGCCACTTTAGATAACATGTCCTGTTCTTTCGTAAGTCCCTTGTAGGCGCTGCAGGGGTCAATAATGTACAGGGTTTGTATAAGACAGAGAGGTTATCTTGGAGCCTTTCACCCGGATCTACAACATAAACCTGGGAATCAGTCCACACCCAAGGACATTCCTGATACGTTCGACTGTATCGTAAAGTGGGGCATAAGATAACAATCTGTTGAAAAACACCGCGATAGGGATCTTCTAAAAGTTTAAGTATGAATGCGGTTTTCCCACATCCTGTCATTCCACAGATAATAGCCAAATGAGGATCTCTTGGAAATAGGTCAGTAGACTGCTGAGACAAATCGACCATCTTCGATGTTGAGTCAAGCATCCATAATCACATAAAGATAAATGTTTAATGTGCCGGCCGATTCTGCTTTTTTGTGATCTGGATGGTCACCCCCTCACTGGCATTCTCACTGGCTACCATGTAACTGATCGTCGTCTGTGGAGCGTAGGTCCAGCCACAGGGCGAACCGGCCAAAGAAGAAATGTCTGTTGCTCACGTATGACAGCTCTAGGTCTTTCGCGACCATGGCAACCTCGGGATGACGCTTGCAGCCGGCTGCAAAGTACTTCCTTGCTTCATCCCACTGCTGATGGGGGGGCATGCCTTGGCTGTACAGCTGGTTTGGTACACCCTCGATGGTTACCTTCACGTTGGTTATTTTAGGGTTATAAAAGTGCTCGGTGTTCCGTCTGAAGGGTGAAACGTTGTTTGGGTCCTCGAACAGCATCAAGATGCCTTTCATACTGCGGGCGGGGACGTTGAGTACTAGCCCTGACCGGGGATGGGGGCTCTCAGGGGGAACTCCACCAAAACCATTTGATAAAGGGGGACTCAAAGAATGGGTAAAAAAAAACAGAAATCATGATAGTATTATTTCAGACCTTGAAGGATGTGGGTGTGACAAGCAGGTCATATTTCCCAAATTTTCTTACATATAGAGAGGTTGAGGGCAGGATGATTGCCGATTCGTAAATTTCAGTTCCTGCGTTAACATAATAACGCAATATATCTCTACTTGCAGGTTTTGCCACTTTCTACATACATGTGAACTTGCCTGAGATATGCAATATGCTCATCGCAAGTAATTTTATAATAACGTTAACATTGAACTCAAAATCTATCTGCCTGAAATTGCACTGGGTCATTTTTTGAGATTTGGAGCTTTCCTTTCTTCCACATGTAGCAGATCCCTGTGTCAACCACTCTCCCCATATGGAACAAGCAACGGATACACCATCAGATTCACATTTTTGCTTAATAGGCAACATGTGTTTGCATTTGTATCACCATACATACTCCTCGAAAAGCTGGTGGCTCTCCATTGTTTCCAACAAAAATTGCAGCCGCCGTTCTTGTTGGTGCATTGTATCGTCTCAGCTCCAAGTCTGGTGTTTCCATGAAAACCATTTATATGTTTGTTGTAGGAATTGCCTGCACAATTTGGTTCTCCGGGGGGGGGGGTGAAAACTTCTATGAAAGCCAACCTGGCAAATGTTTATTTTAGTATGGAGAGCGTGAGATAGATAGATAGATAGATAGATAGATAGATAGATAGATAGATAGATAGATAGATAGATAGATAGATAGATA
>JBCEWB010097192.1:0-12253 GCA_039654565.1 Peronia peronii
CAGGGTCTGTTAGTATCCTCTTCTTTCCTTCTCCCCCCCCCCCCCCTACTTCTTTCGAAATGAAATCTGTGTTCTAAATATAGATCTAAACACCATATCATTGGGTGAAATGAGTCGTGTTTTATTTATCAATATTAATTACTGCTTTCAGTGTTGAAAGAAATGGTGGAAAAAATCATTGATCCACTTCTCTTCCATGCCGAGAATACTCATATTCCTGACCCACAGTCAGTAAAATCTAACACAACTCCATGTAATATTCCACTCGAGTCTCAACAAATGTGGTCTCATAATTGCAATAAGTATGAAAATTTGGCTCTGGATCAGAGCAACTATGAAATGGAACATTTGATGTGAAGATACGACTTATGACCAGCTCAGAATTGTGAGAAATGACATGGGTACAATTTTCCAACACTTGAATGCAATCTGACTCTTTCAAAAAGTTAATCTTAGAGCTTGCTGGCAAACACAAGTGAGAATCAGCAAGCAAAGCAACAGAACGACACATGCCACGAATAAATCAGATTGTGCATCTTCCGTATTCACACCACACAGCTTTCAATATTTACAATTTTTTTCAAAAAAAAAAAAGAAAAGATGTGCCAGTGGTAATTCAGCAAATTCCAGCAGGTTAGAATTTGTGAATTTTATGAAACTATCAGAATTGTAGGAAAAGTTAGAGACAAAAAAAAACCCAAAAAAAACAGCCAAATCCCTTTTTGATAAGTCTTGCGAAATTTCACAGAATCAAAGAAATGCTGTGTCGTAAATTTAATCCTTCTGAAACAAAGAATTCATCAGTTATAATTTCAATGGAGCAAATATCATGAACCCTGTCCTTATAGTATTTTAGTTTCTTCCTGCACAAGAACAGATTCAAATACAAGTAATACAGAGAGATATGCAAAAGTATGACAGCTACATTTTTTAAGTTTCCACTTACATGTCTATCCCTGGCAAAAGAGATTGGTTCTTCATTATGACTGGCCATTGACAAACTTGCCACACTGCTCTGGCTGCTTGCTGCATTGCTGTGCTGGCTTGCCAGACTGTCTGACTTTCCATCGACATTGTCATCATCCTGTTTTTAACAAAGAAATGGGAATGTTGATTAGTATGCCTTTGAAATTGGTAGCAAGCGAGTACTTCTCACACTACTTTTTTTGTACAAGACTTAATGATATCATCATATAATAACAGTGACGTAAATGCAAAATGAAGAAAAGAAGTTTGAAATTAGTGCAGCAAGAACAATATGTTAACAGTAATTCTATCAGTGTATAAAGACATATCATTCTTGTTTGCTGGATATTATAATTGATTTTTATTGTTGAACAAATATTCTGAGCTTATCAACCAGACATACCTACCTCACAACATTGCTACTGGGGTTGCTGGGTTAACCCATAATGTGTGCAAGTAGTATCTATACAACAGGTGATGCAAAGCTCTCCGTGCGATACACATATTTATTCGTAGGAGCTCCTCACTACACTGTGATATTTCTCACCATGTCACTTAAACTTGGGCTTTGTCAGCCCCCGTTTTGTCAATTTGTTATCATATCTCCACTCGGGTGGGGGAACAGGAGCGAAGTCTGAGGAAGTTTGAGACTAAACAAACTATAAAAAAATGGTGTCAAGCACTACAGACTTCTTTATATAAAACCCTGAAATTTGTTTTGAGCTCCCTGGAAGTAGTGGTAGAAACCACGAAAGGGGAGACTATGGCTGAACCAAAACAGCCTAAAAAAAGCACACAGACCTGCTTCTAGCTGATGGTTACCCCTTGACCCACAGATACTGGTAGGACAAAATGAGAACTAACAAAGACAAATACCAAAAATCAGATAAATAATAAAACAATGGCCTCAACAACAAATATAAATAGAAACGTATATTAAAATTTTAAAAATGATGTGTAAAATAATTGGGACAAGAAATAAACACGAGAAGCCCGTTCCCTAAAGATAGCTCTGAGAAGGACCATAAACAGAGTTAGGCTAGGATAGATAGCTAAACCCCAGAGTAGAAGACCAAGTTAATAGGACAGATAAGAGGAAACTTCCCACCCTCAAGCAGGTCCACTCAGCGGCGAGTAGGGATAGATAAGGCAAAAATAAGGAGCCGAGTGGACGCCACGGTATATTGAGGACAGCGGTAGGGACTCATGGAAGCCTACACCATTAGTAACAGAATACACAGAAGACCATCCAGAGAACTCTCTGCTGGGGCCAGGCATGAGATATAAGAATTGCCGTGAGTTTAGTATCGGCCCTGTCCCTATAAATGTTCCCTCGTCTTTCCCTGTCCCTTAACTTCGTCCTTTTCTGCCTCAAAACAAAAACAACAACAAAAAAAACAACTTGTCCTTGCCTAGTGTCCTCCCGAGGCAAAACAATCCACCCCCCAATTGTCGAGCCATAGGGACTTCATGTGTACCATGTTAAGGGGGAGGGTGTGTTCTGGAGATGATTTTTTTTTACTATTACAGACAGACTATTTTAACCTTTTCCATTGAATTCAGCATGTTAAAATTAGAGGAAAACAGTGAAAAAATTTGACTTTTTCAAATGGTTGCCAAAGCAATGCCGCCATCTTGGATTTTGGCATCTCTAAAATGGCAAACTTCAAAATGGTGAACATACTGTTTGACATAATATCTAAAAAGTTACGTATTTTCAACCCTTCCTATGAAACAGAAAATTTTCTACAAATTTCTGTAAATGCCATGAAACAAAAAATAAAATTTTGCCATTTTTTCATACTAAAAAAACCATTTTTCTCTAAAACTTACCAACCGAATGGGCCGCGCGTACATAAGTTTTTTGGTCTTAAAAAAATGATGTATACCAAATTTGGTTAGAATCGGTTTCGAAACAAAAAAGTAGATAGCGAAATACTGTCAAAAAACCAGGTTTTGAGAAAAACGCGTTTAAATTTTTTTGTTCAGCGAAAAATGGACATGGAGAATTTTTTATTCGACTTTCAGCCTCACAACAGCCATTTTACATACTAGTCCTCTCTCCATGACTTCTGTGTCTTTTGTTGCCATTTTTCGGCTTTCTGGGCATATCTTTTTTCGAATTCTGCTCCCTACCCCCATCATTATAAAGGTTCTCATATAGCAAATACCGGGTTCTTGAGGGCTTATATGTGCCCCTCATATCTTTTTTTTTGTCCAAACCAAGAGTGTCTTGACCTTTACTATGGCATATAGTCCAAAGCTGAGCTCTGAAAGGAAAATTTCACTCTTTATAGGATGTGGAAATTCATTTTAGAACACTTACACTGATAATCTGCATGATCAGCAGTTTTTTTTTGCCTCATAGTGGTCATCAAATGTCCATCCCTGGCTTGGGGTTCATGATAATGCGAGAAGAGGTCATGATCAAATGTCTTATGTACTTTTTGCCTATATATAGCCAAATCCTGGTTGATAGTAGGCTAGGCCTACCATTGAATGACCACTGGCCAAACACGTTAGAATCGACATATGTGCTTTTTGATACCATTTTCATAAGCAGAAAAGGCGGGCTTTTAATAGAAAAAAAAAAACAAAACCCAAATCGCATTTTTTTTTTTAGCAAAATCCATATTTCAGGACGCCCCCTCCCATAACCATTTCCAGTTTTGTTTTGTTCAGCTGAGATAACCATCCCAAAGGGATTGAAAGGCTTATGTACACCAAAAACCATCAATCTGTCATCATAGTGGCTCAACACACACTTCTTCAAAAGATAAAGGAAACTACAGTTAGTCTTGTATGCCTTTCAACCTCTTGAGGGTGGTTATCTCAGGACTTTACCTATAAAACAGTGAGAAATTCCACACTCAAAGATGAAACCTCTTAGAAAACATGACAGTGAAATTTGCACGGCGGGCCGATGACGTGGTGTCAATAATCTGTTATAATTCAACCAAAGACTAGGTAAATCTCACCAAAAATGAATGCAAGAGATCAAGTTTGACGCTCGAGGAAAGAATGCATTCGGGGAAGTAGCCATTATAATGCCTGAAAACAGCTCATTCAAAATTAGTATTGCCTACATGTATTTTTAATTTTCTATTCTTTAGTGAGTTAGGGATGAGTCGAACTACGGATAAGTAGATCCAGAGGTGCCAACTGAGCCAATTTTTTTTAACTGAACTTTTTGTGTGTGACTGTCACAGACAGGAGCCTAATTAACTAAGGCGGCCTGGGAGTATGCTCCCCCCCCCGGTCCTCCTCCTTCAGAAAATTTTTAAAAATAAGGCTTGAAATACCACATTTTCAACCATCTTGTTTACATTTCAACAATACCTTTCATCTAAATACATGTAGTGGGGCATTTCTTCAATGCAGGTTTCCACTGTGTGTATATACACCCAGATTTAGCTTGTAGATTTGCAGAATTCTCCAATTTTATCATCTGCATATTATGTGCTACATAACCAGAGCAAGAGGACAGATATGTGAAATACAGTCAGTATGCTTCGTCTGACTGTCACAGGGCAGCCACATAGATGAATGAAGTACCTGGGAGGAGTTATCATCTGGAGCTACTAAATCATCCACTCCTGACACTGACGATCCTTCCAGTAAACTTTCCTCATTGCCACCATTCATGATCAGCTTATTGAGTCTCCTGTACTGAAGATTGTCTAACTGCTTCACTGCTGTCTTTGTTCGTTGAATCAGTTCAAGAATGACATCTGATCGCCTGGTCTTCCTCACAAATGGATGCTGGAATAATTCAAAGTTTTATATGCCAAGCTATGGTAACTGTCATTTGAACTTGTCACAGTATCACCCTCAAATTTACAAAGCAACAAAAGAAATATTTGACACCGTCAATGGAATGCTATATAAGAAGAATGCTTATAAATAAATATTTAATACAAAATTAAACCTCTACTGACCATCGGAAGTGATTATTTTCCTACAGCTGGAAAAAAATGAAGATATTTAGATAAAATGTAAACTTCAGTGTTTATGTCAGAATGCTCCTGACCCTTTTCCAATAATAATTCACAGTTCAGCTAAACCTACCATCTTTATGGGTGTGAGAAATAAAACAACTGTCACTTTTTTTTCACTTCAACTCACAGAAAGTAGGTCGGTGGCAGAGGGTCTATCTTTGGGAGTCTTGTGTAGACAGGCATCCACAAAATTGCGGAATTCATCAGACCAGTCACCACCTGACAGGCTGGGAGAATCATTCTGAGCAATGTGGTATAATGCACTCATTGCATTCATATTGAACAAAGGCGGTTTTCTCTCCGCTGGGCAGACAGACAAAAAAAAAAAAAAAAAAATCACAGCAATATAAGCATAACGGCTAGTCTGGCCTTATTGCAATCACAATCTTCACTGTCACTCATCATTGCTCTTTCAACAACAAAATATTGTCCAGAATTTATGGACAAGTTGCCAAGTCTGAAGTCCTTTGCAAGATGAAAAATCGTTTACTTAATTGGAATAAAAATATGTAAGACCTTCAATATGGTGTCATATTATGACTGCAAAATTTGCAATGAGGATCCGATTGCATGTTTACAGATGTCTTTTTTTATATCTTTCTTTTATGATCTTAATCAACTGATTTATCATCCTTTAATGCACATCCTTTAATATACCTTTCTAACTTGTAAACATATATATCCATACCAGACAAATGTGCTGATGTGTCATTAAATCCTAAGACATAAAGACAACACAATTTCATCATTTAGAATGCTTATTATTTTTCCTGGAACAAGGTCTGCCAATTTCAATTTTATTAATAAATATTCAGTGAGATTGTCAGCTTAAAGAATCTTCCTTGAGTTAAGCCTTTCATGTCTAAATCGACAGAAACCAACACCCCCGAGATCACCACTTCAAGTTTAAACGGAAAGAAACCAATACATGCCCAACCATGCTATTACCGTTCAGACCAACAGAAACCAACATGGGAAAACCCCCTTTCTATTGGGCTATCATTGGTTAATAAAATGACGTTTGTGATCTAATAATAGAAAGGAAACTCAATGGTAAACCAAATGAGGTTTCTGTGACCTCTAGGGTGTGTTAGTGCATCTTTTGAGGCAGCCACACAGTGTGTTGCACAATGCTTAAGTCAGCAGCAAGAAACTGGTTCCTTCTGCCTTGTGCTCTCACTGTCATTCATTCGCTTTTCAACTCATTTGCTATAGATTACGACAGTGACGCGGAGTGTGATTAGGAATCCGGCATTGAGATTGGACTTGATCTAGATTTGGATGATGAATAAAACGTCAACAAATCATAGATGTACAAAATAAATAATGTTCATCATGAAGTGAGATGCGATCTAGACCCAGATCAGTGTGATTCAGCTTTTGATCAAGCTACGAGCCAAAGTGTCCATCACTATGGTCTCCATTCTTTTTTTTTTTTTTTCCTCTTCCTTTCTTTATTTAAATTCAGCAAATGGGGCAATTTGCTTGAGAAAGGAATTGACCGACTGACTCTATAACCGCTGAACTTAGCTGATGGGAGGTCGGAAAAATGTACACACACTAGGCAGCTACATCACACACATGAAGATGGCCGCCAAATAAAATATACACAAAAGGGTTAAATATTTTTTAGTGAGGGGGTACAGGTCTTAAGAGTGATTTTTTGAGTGGTTGAACTTAGAAATTTCTAAGCTGCAAATTTGGATTCAGCACATCAAATAAGAGGAAAAGTGTGGGAAAAAAATTTGTTTTGTATCTGGTTGCCATGACAATGTCGCCATCTTGGATTTTGTGTCTTGAAAATTCACTATTGTCAAAAGCTTAAGGCTCCTGCAGCAATCATTTGGAATTTGGCACAGTGATAAAAATAGCTCTATACAAAAAATAATATGTATTTGCTTTTTGGTTATATTAGGGATGTCCAAACTGTTTTCACAAAAAATTTGGAAACACCCCCCCCCCCCCCCCCCTCCCCCATCTGGCCCTGTCTAATAACGCAAGACACCCATCAAAAGTCTACTATTCTACTAAATCTACATTTTTCATGCTCGGAGAAGTTTGCATTGCTTTGAGAAGTTTACACTTTTTTTAATGGGACTATAAATTAATACAACCAGTGGAAATTCCAGTAACTGAAAATATCCCACAGGCGGTGCTGCCATCATAATCGCCGAGCGGATCTAGATTTAAGCATAACTAGACTAAATCTAGATCTAGATCGCGAATAGCGGCCCTCGTATATTAGTCCCAGGGCCATGAGCACATTATTTGTTGTTGTCAGTACTCTGATGTGTTGACTTTCCATCAACAACTCTCACGCGACTGCACCTTGTCGGGTGTGAGGAAAGCGCTAAAATTTCGACCTCGATCTTCAAACAACCACTGAACAGTAATTCTACTCTTGCCCGAAGCAAGTGCAAAGCTCCATCATACTTCTGGTTTCACTTTATCATGTGGGACCTGTACTGCAAATTATTAAAAAACTGCGATTATCTTTTATGTGCAAAAGTCGGCAGTTGAGCGGTCAAAAGTAGGAAAGTCAGCGATAACCAAAAAAATTGGAATTCCGACTAAAGTCAGAAGTTTGACATCTCTGTTATATGCCATACAACGTTGGTCATAAATTTTTGAAAAATGTCATTTGACAGAAAAATTTATAAACATTTTATAATCTGGGATGTCAAACTGATTTTACCAGAAAGTCTGAAAATTTTGCCCCCCAATCTCAGAATGGGGTTATTGAATTATACAACCAGTGAAAATTCCAAGAACTTAAAAGATCCCACACGCAGTGCCATCATAATCACCGAGCATAACTAGATCTAGAGCGTGAACAGTTGCCCTCCTACATTTGTCTTTCTAAAACCACGGGCATATTATTTTACTATCAGTATTCTGATGTGCTGATTTTCCATCAACAATGCTCACGTGACCAATTGACTGCATGTTGTCAGGTTTGAGAAATTAAGTGTTAAGAGCTTCGATCTCAATCTTTAAACAGCCGCCGAACAACTTTTCGGCTCTCATCTAGAGCATGCGCGAAATTCCAGCGGACTTGAAGTTTCACTATTACTGTACTGGACTTGTATTGCACAAAATGTTATAAAAACACCATTGCACTGTGGATCCAGCAAAAGTTGGCAGCTGATCAGCATAAGTAGAAAAATTCAGCAACGACCAAAGAAGTTAGAAGTTGGACATCCCTGCATAACCCTTCTATACAGTGTCTTGGTGGTGCCATGTTGGTGCCATTTTGGAGCACAAGGTAGATGATTCTGGCCCCAGCCAGTCTTTTTCTCACATTAGAAGAGGTCAAAGAGTCTAAAAATAGCAAAAATCCCGATTTCAATATTTTGATCATAAAACCCGGTTTTCAGGACCCGCACCTCTCCCCCTTCTAAGGGTAGAGTTTTTGAGGTCCGATGTGACTATGGCATCATTTCTTGTACACGCTTATCGCAACTTACCTATCTTTATGCTTTTTTATGTAACGATGGATCTTTATTTGATTTTTCCTGAATACATTCAAATTAGAATCTTCTTGACATTTAATCAAAGTCATATTTTTTTAAATGCTATTCACTCTCAGGAAAGTCCTGCCAGGTAGTGATAATAAAACCACATTCAGTGGACATAAATCAGTCAAATGGAAAAGAATGAGCCAAATGGCTCTTTTATTCACTATAGTAATTCAAGATTCTTACCCATTTCTATGCAGGTGATTCCCAATGACCAAACATCTGCCTTCCCATCATACTGTCCCTCATCCATAGCTAGAATAACCTCAGGTGCCATCCAGTAAGGAGTCCCTACAAATGAATTGGCTGGGCAGATCAAGGAGGCAGAGCCAAAATCAGCTGAAACAATTAAAAAACTATGTCAAGACCATATTTAAATAAGAACTCAGCAGTAATTATTTCCAGAAAAGGTTTTATTGAAAATGTCAAATCAATAAAAACCCGTTTACTGACAAGCCCGATCAGGCATATCGTTACTGGCATTCACTTACATGCATTTTCTATATAGATCAAAATTGAGCAAACCTGTTTTATCATAGGATATGGCCTCTGGTAATTTCAAACTGTTCTGACCAACAGAAACATGCAAACCTTTGAAACAGTGATGACTATGTGTGAATAGCAAATAAAAAAACAGAAAGCGCTATTCATATATGGGCAGGGCTGTGGCTACGTGCAGATAGCAAAGACGAAAACTAGACACTATATGCTTAAGGACAATTTCATACATACTGCCCACTACAAATGAAATATTCTTCCTAAGATGTTACCACACAAGCACATGATGATTTCTATCACTGTACCACAACAACCAAATCCATAAAAGCTTTTTCACTGACTAAATGCTTAATATGCTGACAGTGGACAAGATGTATAATACCATGAGTTATTTCCATCAAACACAAGGTTTAGAACTCCTTAACCCTTATTACTCAAAGTGATGACTCAGTCATCGCTAGGTCAGGGTGTGGCAGCCGAAGAGACGACTCAGTCGTCACTAGAGTTAATATGCCGTTACACTTAAAAACTCCATGTTACACAGCCGTAAATGTGACTACTTCAAAACCAAAAAGGTCTATGACCAAAAAAAAAAAAAAAAAAGAACTAGTGGAATTTGCTGGAAAAAGTGGTAGATTTGCGTTTTTTTATCTGTTGTATTCAACAGTATTATGAAGAAATTAATTCTGGCAAAATCATAAAATTAATTTCAGGTAACAAGAGCTAATGCAACGAAATAATGTCCATAGAATTTCATTGATCTCTGAAGATAAGTCATCTCAAACCATGCACAATGCATGCAATACACATGTCAGATGGAATTTTTTCAAATATCTCTGTTTATATTTTAGAACTCCTCATTTACCTTGTCTATTATAAATGTAATACATGCATGCTCTTTCTGATGTGCAGACATCAACGTAAACAGCAGCTTATCTTTAAATAATTCAAATCTGATTTTACTGCACAAAGTGTGGTGTGTATAAATTAGTCTGGCCATTAACCCTGGACTAGTTAAAAACAAGCATGTGGTAGGTGCCCTGCCAACATCTTATAATACCATCTCACTGGCCAATACTGCTTTCTTCAACATTAAATGGTTATTTTTTTTTTTGGACAGATAACTTACTGTCAAGCCAGAGAAGAGATTAACATGAGCAATAATATTTTAATATCTCAAGCAAAGAAACCAACACAGGAATGAGTTCTAGTTGACTTCAAACCACAACTAACAATCAATAAACCTTAATGCTGAATTTTAGGGTGAAAATATTAGAACATAAAGAGCTTCTCATTTATTACTACAATAAAAAAAAAATAAATGAAATGATTAAAATCCAAAAAAAAAAAAGGAATATAATTTAATGAAGAGGAGAGAAAGGGGGACTTTAATAAATGTCCCTGTAAAATGACATAAATAGGCATTTTGTCAAAGTTCTAAATCACTGACTCAAATAAACCCATATTGGCACTGTAAAGTTCAGTAAGATTTCTACCTTGTGTTGATGTAGCTACCTGTATATAAGTTTATATTATTCAAACTTTAAAGCACCTTTTGCGGCAACATTTGAGGCTAGTTCTTTTGTGTGGTTAGAGACAGATAGCAGGAAATTGTGAACTACTTAGAGTACATTCCACTGCCGATAGGATTTTTCTGACCTCTTAAGACAAGAACGTAAAAAAAAATGAAAATCTAGAGAAACAGTTATTTTCAGGGTATCTCTATGTTTGCACCTGCATCTTTGAAGACTCCCAAGCCAATGGCCAATGAAAAACAATCTGCCTAAAACAACAAATAGATCGAGTGTTGATCTACATTCTGCTGAATGGTGACTTTATACATTCAATTCCTTTATCTACACATTTGCAAAAGTTGAGGATTCCCTCCGACTGCCCTCAAATGCTGGAACAGTACCTGAATCTAAATCAAACGTTCAAAACAGATAGTCTCAACATCGTGCCTGGCTGACTTTCATGGACATACAACATATAACTGCTTTGATTACAAAGGTGGTCTTGCACACTTATTGGCTCTATCAGGCTCAAACCTATCCATAATAATATAGTACAGGCAGAGTGCCTGCATACAGGAATACAAAACCAAATCAAGATTAGATAACTGCATACCCATTCTGAGTTTTTGAATAAGGCAAACTCTTGGTATAGAAAAGAACAATCCACCAAACTTCTAAATTACACATTAAATTTGAAATGCAGATAGAAATCAAATCTAGAGCTGCACAAAATATAAATTACTCCCTAGTGGACAAACTATTACATACATTTAATACCTTCTTCCCTTTTCTCAGCTTGTTTCATATTGCCAGGTCTGGAAATCTTTCACTAATTTTCAGCTTTTTTTTTTTTCAAGACTTCCACACTTTAATACAAAACTACATCAAGAACAATCCAAAGTTTTAACTTACCCAGCTTGACTGTCCCATTCTCTGTGAGTAGAATATTCCCTGCTTTAACATCCCTGTGTATTTTGCCTTGATTATGTAGATAGGTTAGACCCTCCAAACCATCCTGGCAAATGGCTGATATCTCGACCTCTTTTAGAGGCTTCTTGTGAACTGTCAACAGATGAAAACAAATAATAAATTAACATTCACTCAACAGTTTGGTTTGTTCTTCACTTCCTTTTCTGTGTTAGAAAATATCCTTACCACCTAAACCTCTCATACAGATCCTCCTTCTGCTTAACTTGTCAAAACATGTTAGCAACATGCAAGAAGTGAAACTGAACACAAAATGCACAGAACTTTACAAAAAAAATATATAAAAATTCACAAATTCCTTGTTACAAAAAAAGTCAGGATTGCCAAGAACATTCAATCTGGGTCTACTTATGATACGACATCCAGCAAACTCTGGTGTGTTTGGATCTTGAAGAAGAAAGAAAACTATAAAGCAAAAAATCTTATGAGACCCAGAATTACATAATCTGTTCAATTAATAACGCATAATGAGGCCAGAGAATTTTTGATAATATGAGGAAACAGGCCCAAGTGATGCCAAAGTTCAGATTATTCCTCCCCAAAACTGTTGGTCAAATGACAAGGTACCTTGTCAAAGAAGATAAAAAGAATAATGAAGATATCGCAATATTGCCCTTATATTTTTTAAAAATTATCCAATATCAAAAGATTGCCAATCTTTTTTAATCTTTTCCCTTATTCTACTTCTTACTTCACCTTTGCTGAGGCCTGCGTTTATGTCTATGTTATCCTTTTGGGTACCGTTTTTGGCTAGCCTATCCGCGATCTCATT
>JBCEWB010097203.1:0-12252 GCA_039654565.1 Peronia peronii
AAACACCTGCTCTGCTTCAACCTCCGCCTTGGTCTTAGCAGATCTATCAGTTCAAGACGGAGCTAATCCAAAGGCAACGTCCACACCAGTCAAATCCCATCAAGATTCATCCACAAGTCCACTCAAAACTCCCATCAGAATTAAAGCCACTGTTGACAGGATGCTCAAGGATGCTCTCATATTTATGCAGTCCTTGACAGAATTGATCAATAAACCACTGGTTCACCAAGAAGAAGTTTTAAGCACATATCTCATCAAAAGGAGGCTTAACACATCAGAAAGGAATGACACGGTTCTGCTCAAAACTAAAGGACAGCCATTAGTTTTTCATAGTCAGCCTACCCAGGAAAAAGTCATTGTCAGTGACCTCTCCCTTACGTAGAAAGAGGGCCCGAAAGTTAGAGAAAGTAAGGTCCAAAATGTCTGGCAGTTCTGAGGCTGACATCCTTTCACAAAAAGCATTAGAGGTTAAGAGGGTGAAAGGAAAGAAAAGAAAGGAACTTACATCGGCGATGGGGCTCAGTAAGAGGACATTCACTGCACAGGAAACGTTAGCTATGAAGGAAACAATGAACATAACATACAACCAGCTTAGACTACAGTCATGATATCTCAAAACCAGAGGTACCTTTCTCCCAAATGAACAAGCAGTTCGGGCAGTACACAAAGACATCATCGATGGAGACATAGACATCAGACAGAAATTATTCGAAACAACCAAACGAAGAGAGCTTTTTGGAAAGGATGTTGCATTTGTCAAAGACCTGCCTGCATTTGTCATGAAATTGCTGGAAAAGCATGAAACAGCTGGGAACTTGCAATGGCATGGACTCATTCCGCAAGATGAAATTTGGATAAAAATCGAAGGTGACCATGGAATGAACAGCTTTAAAGTGTGCTTAATCATTTGCAATTTAGAAAAACCAAACTCAAAACAAAACACCCATTTAATAGCTTTAGCCAGTGTCCAGGACACAACAATAAATTTACAAGCATTGATGAAAGACCAGGTGCCGCAGATTGATGCCTTGAAATCCCACCATTGGAAAGGAAAGTCGTTTACAGTTTTTGTCTTTGAGGATTACACCTTTCTCACCAAGCTGTATGGCATATCTGGGCCAAATGGGAGACATCCCTGCCTGTGGTGTCATGACAACAAGACGATCATCCAGCAAGAGCCAAGTAGAGAATCCCAGCCCCGGAATTTAAATTCACTTGGTGAGGACTGCATTCGGTTTGTCAAACATGGTAGCAACGAAAAGTATTCCAAGTGATTCCACAATGTGATTCATCCTCCAATGGTCAACATTGATCTCACCTATGTAGCCCCTCCCTATCTGCACATTCTACCTGGCCTTGTTTTCAAACATCACAGATACCTAGAGCAGGAAGCCACAATCTTAGACTAATCGATTGCGGAGGAACGGACCAAGTTATCAGATGTGCACTATTTGTACAAAAAGTATGGCCAAGGTTGGGAGAAAACGATCCCACTGAAGGACGAAAAGCAGTTCTTGAAAACCTGCATTATTCTTGGTGACAGTGTTGACAATGTAAGAGACAGAAACGAGCTTAAGCGATGTAGGAAAAGGATAACTGAAATCAAACAAGAACTAGCACACATAGAAAAGCACACACACAGCACCAAAGGACCAGTGATGAAAGCACTAC
Source organism: Peronia peronii (assembly GCA_039654565.1). Classification (NCBI taxonomy): domain Eukaryota; kingdom Metazoa; phylum Mollusca; class Gastropoda; order Systellommatophora; family Onchidiidae; genus Peronia; species Peronia peronii. Next base: position 1,672 of record JBCEWB010097203.1, read on the forward strand.
AGAAAGTCCTAGACAAAAACAACATAGTCCCACAGGCATATTATAGTGGTCAGTTTATTGGCAATCACTGTCACAAATATATACAGAGTCAGGTTTACAGAGAGCTGACACAGCAGTTTATTCACACTGTGGCAATGAACACACAACAGGATAGTCTTATCACAAGGGCCTTTCAGACAGAGTCAAAATTCAACATGATCAACGATGATTTTAGAGAAGTACATTTAGCTGTGTCGCATGCACACCCAGTGTCGCAGGAGAATATTATACAGGCAGAAGGAGCAATAGTTAGGTACATGAAAAATTATAGACAGGCCTTCCCAGACAGAATCAGCCCCAAACATCATATTCTAGAAAAACACAGCACAGAGTGGATGGAAAGGTATGGCTTTGACTGGCTTTTCATGGAGAGCAGGGAGGGGAAATGTTGCACTCTACAGTGGCAAAGATGGAGAAGAGAACAGCAGGCATGCAGCAAGAAAGTGAGAAGTTGACAAGTATTATGGAAACATTCTTACTACAGACCACCCCTGAACTGACCAGTCTGATACCCCAGCCAAAGAGAAGAAAGACAAAATGAACTAAATCACCACATAATTTTGTAAATATTGAATAACACTAGTTTTATAGCCTAATACCAGTGAAACACTGGACAGCAGGAGCATCTAAATTGTGATGCTATCCATTTGATACTTCTGTACTTGACTCTATCTAAAATAAATTTATTGTGCTGAACTGGGCAACCTGAAATCTTCCTTCACCACTTGTACTACAGGAATGGCATTGTAGTATTGTATAACTCAATCTGACACTGACAATTCAACCCAGCATCTTTATTCATGTTTGTAAATGACTTTGCACTCACAGTCAAGCAGCCACTTCTTGTATCCGACATAAAACCACTCCAGATGACAACAGTCTTAGGATTACAAGGCTCTACTAGCTCTCACAGGGATGGATTGTGAGTAAATCTTGTGTCCTGTTTCATTGTTCATTGTTCTAGCATCACACAGAAACTGGCCAGAAAATTGGGTGATATAAGAAAGATATAGGTGATAGAAGAAAGCATGTCATTTATCCATGTTTTCACGATTTTTGCCACTTTTCACTGGCAAATTTATCATATCAAATATGGATATATTGGGACAAAAAAATTATCAGTACAGACAGTGGATATTAAGGTTTATATTTAGATGTATGGGAACTTGATTATCCTGATGCAATCAGAGTTTTAAAAGTTTATAAAGCCACTGTAAAATGATAACAGCGCAATAAAAACTGTAGGGGCCGAGACGCCGCACAGGTAAATTTCGCCCTCCCAGCGGCAGTGGTCATGAACGTAATTTGACTCGAGCAGCCGCAGTTAATGGGTTTTCATGAAGCAGACTAAAAGTCCAGTAGTTAGTCGCCATGCACCAGGCCCATATGTGGTGGGTCGGTAACTACTCCGGAAATCCCAGGGAGGGGAACCAGGTGTCCAGTTGTCCATGGTGCGACTTTGGCATGTAACTTCAGGCAGACCAAGCACTGGGCGGGCAGAAGGCAGATGGCAGTGAAGGTCAACGGCGGCAAAGCAAATATAAACAAAAATCTAACATGCTAAACAAATGCAATATTCGGGCATCCCAATAGGGCACCGGCCCTCCGGGGCAAGCCAAAAGGGACCGAACCAGAAACGAAACCGAAAACCTGCTCATCATCCTATCCCCATGAGCGATACCAGTTTTACCCCATGACCAGTACCAGTTTTAGCTTTATCATGTTGATATTTTTGCCTAACTAAAATGAGGAAAGACTTGAATGATCCAGAACAAGGATGTGAATCATTTTTCATTACAATATAAGTTATTCAGCTGCTGTTGTGTGTTTGATTATGTAATAAGAGCGGTTTATTTCACAGCAGGATTTTTCCTTAGCAGTGTTAGTTAGCAGAATGTAAGTTTTTGTATTTTTTAAAAAATGTTAAATAGTCAAGTGATTTATTTCATTGTCAGATGAATATGGATTTTTTTAGCTGCTACATAGAGGAGATACCATGAAACATTTTGTCATTTTTGACTTCAACAAGAGTGGGGAAAGAACTGAATAACCCATTACGGGAATTTAGATCACCATTTTATCTTTTTTTAACCACTTCACTGCTAACATCAGTTTGAGGCATGTCCAAAAATCGGTCTCTCAAGTGCATAGGTAGGATGTCCATTGTCAGCCCACCACCAACCATCTCCTTTTCCCCTTTGATCAGATGTTCCAACCACTGATCAGTGTTTTGTGAGTGTGCGCAGAATCTTCTGATAGACGCAGCAAGCTTATGATTGGTAGAATACCTGGCAATGAGAGCCCACATCAGGCATATAATCTGCTTGTTTATGTAACAGTCCGGACAAGGATAATGGAAGTGATTCAAATGTTTATTTCATAATAATCATAATCATAATAATAATAATAATAATGATAATAATAGGTTAATTTTGTGACCAAGCTTACGAAAACTGTAACATAAGAGATATAACATTGAATAATAGTTGACGTTTCTGATTACCTGTAGGGAAGAAGACGACGGTGTCAGTTGGCTTGCAAACAGTGGGCAGGGCTAAGTGCAGGTGAAGTGGATGGAGCAAGGGAACCCAACGGTATCCCTTGGACTGAACTTGTTTTGAAAAACTGTCACTTGCTGACTGAGCTTCTTTAGAAAAAAACGATGCTATTTCATGTTCAATTTTCACAGTAACTAAGATGGTTTTGAGGAAACTGAAATGTTCCATAGAAATTTCCTTCCCCCTAATGCATGATAGCTACTTTGGTTTAAATTCTGACAAAAGTGGACTGAACCCACTTTAGCAAATAGGCTCTTCAATTGATCATTCGTGGTCAAAAAAGATGAGCGGTTCCTTCATCATTTCAAAGAAACGTGGCAAAGCGAGCTCATCATTCAGGTAGAGGAAAGATAGCCTATGAAGGCATACATGCATGATGCAACTAAGGGGACCTGCTGCGCTGAACAGCTCAGTGGCAGCCATGTTATTTTCTGCATACAAGGTGAGTCATCTAGATCTATGGCAGTGCTTTGTTTATTTTTTTATTTTTATTTATTTTTTTTATTTATTTATTTATTTATTTATTTTGGTAACTAGTGAAGGAATAGAGATGACCAATACCATGCTCGATTCTTGTTGCCGCCAATCTGTGTGGAGATTCTATCATGAATCAGATTATGGCATCTGTGCTTCATTTCAGTAATATTTTCCATAGAGCTATCTTCTTACCTATTGTATCCACCATGGCCATACTTGTGGCGACATTCATTCTCCACAATTAAACTCAAATTTGTATTAAATCTTTGATTTTAGATAGAAGCTGGGAGGTAAAGCTTGAGGTGATGTTATATTAATTTCTAATTCCAGTTTATTGGGTTGCACTTTCGTTTTTCAAATCTAGACTCAACACTGCTATGTAGAAATGTATAGGCTAATTACCAGAATATGTTTCTTACCAGATTGAGCATGATGAATTTCTCTTAAAACTCATGACCACCTCAAATGCACAGCGAATCTGTGTGAAGGAGGATGCTTGCATTCATCAGCATAATGTTACTTTCACATTCTACCTCATGACATCTAGTAGGCCGTGCGGGGTGAGAGTATGTAAGGCAACATTTTGCAGTATCTTGAGCTACCAATTCACTATTATTATCTTTAGCATTATTCTCTTTGTCATTGTCATTATTGTTAGTCTATTATAAGTGTGACGGCGAATGTTTAATATTAAGAATTTATTGCAGTATACGTATGTTTTTTTTCATGTTCATTACCAGTCAACATTGTTTTCTTATGTTGCTTGGTGTCTAAACTATAACTGAATGAAAGTCTGTAAAAGAGAGTTAGTGATGAGTGAATGCACAAATGTGAAATTGCTAAAAGTGATTTCAGCTGCGGTTTCAGTTAGGATTGAAACTCTTATTACTGTATTAATAGTCTGCAATATTATTTTAATTTTGTCTTTCTATGTAACTCTAGGGGTACTAAGATATGTTTCATTGTGTTATATCACACATAGTTAACCACTTCACTGCTGTCAACAGTATAAGAACATCATTTGAAGAGCTATTTCAGGTGCTAAAAGACATAGTTAACATCCAGTTCCAACCATTTCACCCACTCAGCCCTCTGCTCGCTCTCATGCATAATTAACTCTGCCCATTCAGCTCCAGTCAACCATGGTCCAATTATAATAGTCACCCGTCCTCCTTTTTGCCAGGAGCAATCCACAGCATCGGCTATTACTGAATGTTACATGAAAATTACATATATGAGACGCGACACGATGAAATCAGGCGCTTGCCAAAACTGAGGCTACCGAAGAGATCATGTGTTTTTCAACAATGAACGAATTTTTAACGTATTTTTTTTTCTTCACAAAACCCTTCAGTATCAATCTAACAATGCATTTCAATGTTAAATTTGCTAAAATAGATTGAGTGATGGCCCTAAAATTGCAGTTTAGTGGCATGGGCTAACAAAGATTGAAAAGGATTTACAAAAGTGATTGGCCATTTTCTCACTAAATTGATCTGCAGCAACAGGCCACCCCCATCATCTTTAATTGCCAATATCTCGACTTCTACTTAAGGTAGAACAAAAATTTTTTCACACTCAGAAAAGGAAATGGATCAGCTTAACTTTGGTACCAGTAACTCAGTATGCTCAAAATTTGATGAGAGGCTGGTTTCATTGTGTTGCATCTCATGTATGCTTGGCTTGGAATCTAATCACAACCTCTTGACTCATCCCCCGATCCACGGCATGCAGCATCTATCAAAAGATTCTACGTATTGATGTGAACCATGCTGGCCAGTGGTCGGAACATCAGAGTCCTTTAGTGTCTCTAGCTTTGTTTTACCCCGTCTAACCTTTCTAATATCTATGTTAAGATCCTCAACCCGGCGATACCTAAAAATGGGAAGTGAGAGAGAGAAATAAAGAGGGACTGAGAATGAGTTGAGTGTGTGAGAGAATTAGTGAATTAGTAAGTGAACAAACTGGTGCATGAGCTGTCAAGCGAATGACGAGAGTGGGTCTGTTTGTTTGTCGTAGGTCTCTGCCCTGTTTGTGTGTGATTTTAGGAGCATCTACACTTGTGACTTTTGTAAATAAATAAACAAAAAATGGGCAGCAATGACAGCACTAGCAAGGTTCTCACTTCTACTTCAATCCTCTGCACCATTTTCCCCACAAAAATTTACGCATTTCCTCTGGTCAGTCACATGAGGTATCCTGTCGTCTTATTGTACCTTCACCTATTTTTTTGTTTTTGTCTTTTCCAAGCAATTCCATCTCTTTCTCTCTCTCTCTCTCACACACACACACACACATACGCACATAGCCTCGGAGGTTTCTCGTGTTTCAACTCCAAAGAGATGTTCCAACCAGAGAATCTATTCGCACCACTTTGTGGTATTTTTTGTTAGATTCCACTGGCTGATAACTGGCGGCTGTGTAGCTTGCATCACATTACAATGAGATCTGTCCGGCAGTCAGGCAGAGGGCAGCCTACAGAAATGGAAAGCCGGTTTGGGGGGGGGGGAGAAGCGGATGCCTGTTTGTCTCACTCTCTGTCTCATTCACGGTTGATTGGCGCACATTGGGCGATGAGTGACCATCATGAGGCGCAATGGGGTAGCAGCGGACTGTCCGGGCAAGACTGATGAGTATCAATGGTGCTTAGCACAGGGTTGCAAACAATGCCAAAATTGGCTAGCAGTGAAGCAGTTAACCAATGTGAATGATTTCAAAACATTTCGTCATTAAAGTTATTGTATTGCACTTCATTCACCTGGTATTCGCAGGCATTTTGTTGCTTTCATTTCATTCATCATGCACATGTAATGTTCTCAGTAATAGCTTCTTGAATTTAGGAAAAATAAGGGTGAATTTATAATACTTATGATACTGACAGATATAGTGCATTCTGTGAAAATTCGTTTATATGGATATAATGCATTTTGCAACAAAAGGTCAAATAAACAGTTCTTTTTTTCAAAGCATGTAATGGTAGATTGCTATTATTTCATCTGTTAAATGTCCTCTCTGTCTACTGTAAACTATATATCTTTAAAATGTACCAAATATGTTTCTGTCGTGAGATTCAGATTTTCCCATGTTTCTCAGTTTGAGGATTTTGGATAGAGTGCGTTTTGCCATGGAGCCCTTCATATATACTGTATAAATCAACTTCTTACAGAATTATAAATGTTTTGAATTTCTCTTGAAACACTTTGTGACACAGTTAGATAACTTCTGTGCATGATGAGATAAATACAGCAAATAATATGAAGAAAAACTCCTTTTGCTGACGATATGCAAGAACTCTTCATCTTCACATACCCCTTGACTTTTGCTAATGTCATGTGGGTGAATTTGAAGATGAGGCCGCCAATCTCTTCCATCCCTCTTGGTCCTCCAATACTAGGAATCAGCAAATCACAATGCTGGCAGTTCTCAAATCTGTGTTCCCACCTAGCCTTTGTGTTTGTCATCTGTGGCTGTCCTTGATTTTGTATCATAAAATGGTTTTTGCAAGGCCTGACCATGAGAACATGTGCATGTAATATCCAGGAATATTTGACATTCCATTTGAATGAGATTTTGTGCCATTTTTTTTTTAACACCAGTCTGCCATCATTTTAGATAAGATGCGATCATGACTTCACTTGTAATTGTTTAAAACATTTTTTTACTGAAGAGAAGGGAATAATAAACAATCTAGTAGATGTAAACATGTTTCTTAAAAAACAAACATATGATGTGGTTATGATCAAAAGATTTGTCCATAATTTAGAAATACACCATGATGGCATTAAAAATGTGGGCTATTATAATTGATGTTTTTTAAAAAAAAAAACTGTTTTAAAAAGTAATGATACAGACAGTCTTGTTTGCTCAGTCCACTGCTTCCACCCAGTATGCAGTATGCACAAGTCAACTGGTATTTGTGCTTTACTTTCCCACAAGCAATCAGAAGCATTGACTGTTTTTCATTGTTACATTACATGAAGAAACAGATTATACCCCTAACTTAGGTTCTCATCGCTACCTCATCTGGTTACTGCATATGGATGCAAAATTTTTGTCAGCGCTTGGAACATTGGATCAAAGAGGAAAGTTAGGGTGGGGATGGTGGGTGGGGAACAAATGATGGATCAATTTGTGAGGTGTTCACCAAAAATACAGCACATGTTGCTGGCATTCATTTGAGTAATTATGAAAAAAAACAAGGTCAGATTTGAATTTAGGCCTGTTGTGATTTTTGGCACCAGAATATTGCTTAAACATTTATTTTTCATCCCACAAAAGGATTTTTCAAATTCAACACCTGAAAGTATTTTTGAAAGGATTTTATAAAGCCACTTCCTCAAAAATTTATCACAAAAGTCTGAGTTTTATAATGGTTAATATTCCGCCTATTTTACTAGGTCACCACATTCCAATACTACACACTAACCCTCATGTATTGCATACCAAAATGAAGGATATAAACAGGATTATCCCACTGATGAGTAATGGCATGAATACATTTGTACACATTTGAAGCTTTTGAACTAGAAGTAATGGGCATGTACTTGGCCTCTCTGTTTCATTTGCTTCCTGTTATCACCAATTCTGTTGACCATTACTGCTGTCCTGTTCCGCCTGCATGTTTAAAAACCTACATTTAGAAAAAAAAAGGCATTTAGTTTCTATTTAAGTATTTGAAGACTATCTAATAATGTTCTAGATCTAAATACTTTAAAATAAATAATCTCAAGACATCGTGAAGTTGCTAACATGTTTGTTTACAAGAAAAATGGTGGATGAAGACCCGGCTGCTTCAACATAGCCTGAGTGTCAACAGATTGCCTCTCTATCAAATGAAGCCATAAGATATAATACTATTGGCACAGTAGGAGAGAGCGAGCTGCAGAAACTTGTGAATGAATTCTTCATCGGAGATAGCCTCAACACTGATGAGGACTCGGCTGATGGAAACGATCCAGGGAGCATTTGTATTAAAATCTATGATAAGTAATCAAAGGCACTTGAATCTAGATCCAGAACTTCTGCTAGGAGATAATTTTGCATAAGACCGATGGAGATATAGTGCATCTTATGTCTTTGTGCTTTTAATATTCTAGATCTAGTTGACACCATTTGATGTACATAATCTATCTATATTTAGATGCAATTTTTAAATTGCAAGGGCGAAGCTAAATCGCTTCCATACATAGGCCTAGGGCAATTTATGTAATATTGTAAAATCTTAAAAAACTATTTTAACAAAGAATTTGGCATTTCACATGTTTGTTGTTCATTTGTAGTAACAGCACAGCTGTTCTGATTTGATATAACTTGAATATGGGATGCTTGTGTGAAGATTTATGTCAAAGTGTGTAAAAAAAAAAACAACTTTATTTTGGTTTTTCTCATTTTCATAGTATTTTGGTTCTCTGTCAGTAAGCTGCAGTATCTCAGCATCTCATTAAGATATTTACAAAATTCAAGCTGCGTTTAATTCAGAACTATATAGGGTTTCAGAATCAACTAACAAATGAAAAAGAAACATTTTCACAATGTGCCTAGTTTGTGCTGAATGCCTCAGATATTTTAACATAATTTGTACTATGGATAGTAGTGAACTGGTTATTATATCAAAAAAGGCTAAGATTAGATGAAAGTTTTCTATCCTTCTAATCTGTTTTCATGTTGTTTGTTTCTTTTGCTTTTGATCTGTTTACAAGAATGTTTTTGGTTACATGTTTGTTTTTTTCTGCTGTTTCTTTACTAAAGTTTATATTTCAATATTGTCTGTGTACATGCATGATTATATTTGTATCCCTTCATCAGCTGACAGAATGGCCCAAGATGGGATTGTGATAATCTCAGCACCAAATCTGAAATGTCAAAACATCCTCTTTGTCAGCACAGACCAGTTCAGTCAGAAATGGGATGAAGGGACTCTCGCTGTGTTAAGTAAAGCTGAAAGAGAAGAGATGAAATCTATTGCTCTTCCAGTTTTAGGAAGTGGTCAGTTTCTTATTTCTTGTATGGAGAGCCTGATTTAGATATTTAACCACAACTAGATATATCTCATGGCTGTTTATCAGACCCCACCAGAAATTTTTTAAAAAATACCTCAGTACAATTTTTTTTTTTTTTACCTAGCATGTTCAGTGCATTAAATTATTAGTTGCTGAATCTGCAGAGGTTTCCAGTATACGTAAATCCCACTTGAGTTCTGTTAATGATTGTGTTGCATTCTGCTCGTGAACTGAATGTGGAATGTCACACTTGATGTTGTAATTCTGCTACTAGCTACAGGTACTGTAAAGCCAATATCAACATCACTTGCTGTGAAATATAATTACTATTAAATTTCTGAAGAGACTATAGATTTTAACTAAAACAAGAAATGGTGCTAGAATTGATATTTGCAGTTGGAAGCATTATTCATAGTTCAATGTTCTGAGTAAATGTTTTTATGCTAAACTACCTAAGATAAGATAAAATAAGGTAAGATGAGATAAAATAAACTTTATTTGTCCTCAAGAGGAAGTTCTATTCACATTTGATGAGATAGAAGATTGTAAGATACATATTTATTGCTAGAGTATGAGATAAATACTCTTCACATTTCCACTACTTGATTTTGCAAGGGAGGCCTGCTTCAAGATAGTTACATCATGTGAATATTTCTGAGCAGAAATCAGTAAAACTTTGCAGTACAACTGATTGCAAGAAGGACTTAAATGTATCAGGATCAAGTAACTTACATAAAGTGGTCATAATACAAATGATAAATTTGCCGATATATATATATATATATATAATATGGTTATCTATTAAAACACCACTGCAGATTTGTGTAGGATAGTGGAGGAATATTTTCACAAAGAAAAGGATGGATTGCTCGTTAAACATCTGAAGCAAGTTCATTCCGTAGATACACCCATTAGCAAGGACCACAAAAAAATATGTTTTATCCTTTGTTTTATTGTTGTCTCTGTACAGGAAACCTAGGAGCTAATCATCAACTATTGAAGAGAAAAGTACTGGATGGTGTTAAAAAGTTTTCTGAGAGTTCACCAAACTTTCTGATTGATGTCCGACTAGTGGTGTACAATCAAGGGATACTGAATCAGATGATGGGGCAGGATAGAAGATTTTTTCATCATCCAGAAAATTATCCATTGACTGGTATCATGGCCTCTTGGAGTTATAAATTTTATGACATATTTTTGTCTTTTGTAACTCTCTATCAGTTCTCTCAGAAAATATGTAGGCTACACAATCTTGAGAGGAAAATACAGAAGTACAACAACATACTAATTCTTTTCACCATGGCATCCTCCTAATTCATTGTGGGCTGATAATGTGAGAAAGGAATATTGGTACCGTTTTGACATTTTAATGAGGCCATGGCTAGCCGGACTTAGGGATGTGTAGTCTCGAAGTCTAGCCAGACTTCTTCCATGTCATTATCATGTAGCCGTGAAGCTTTCAGTTTGCGTCAAACTTTGGTGGGGGGGGGGGGGGGGGGGGAGGAACA
>JBCEWB010097225.1:0-12251 GCA_039654565.1 Peronia peronii
AGGGGTGGAAAAAAAAAGAAAAAAAGGGGGGGGGGGGGGAGGGGGGGGGGGGGGGGGGGGGGGGGGGGGGGGGGGGGGGAGGGAAGGGCGTATTTCTGTATGTACTACGGTAATGGGTGAGAGGAAGAAGGTTCCAAAAACTCCAACATTTCTCCCACAATTTTCTTAATTTTCTTGGACACAGATTTAGAAGCCTTGATAATCCTGTTTTTCAGATATAAAGGCTGCATACATACTGTACACACGCACACACATACACAGATACAAACATACACACAAAAGATAAGAAACTAAAAACAACAGCAGCAAAAAACGCATTTTGGAATGTTTATTTGGAGTTCTTGTTACCATGATGGCGGTGGCCATTTTGGACTGGCTGGTCAAACCACATGAAAGGGACAGACCGAAAGAAGGGCTCATTAATGAAACATAATAAACAATTAGGTGCAGCGAGGCTGCGTTGAAGCTCTATTGTTACGGCCCAGTTCGCGGTGGCGCATGAAATAGAATAACATAATGTTGTTGTATGTGCATCCCCAGCCGCTACCTTTACTAACTATGACAGTGACGGTGTGGAACTGCCGCCAGACGAGGATGAGGAGCCTCAGATTCACTGGCCAAGTCACAACGCTCTGATGTCCAGGCTGATCTCTCACTACGCCAGACAACCTCGACAGGACAGCCATGAGGCCATGGACCAAACAGATGCCGTTACCCTTGGCAACCGTCGCTCTTTGCCTAGGCGGGGTCGCCGAACCAGGGATACTAACAGTTCACAGGTTTGTGATGGATGAATGGATGGATCAGTGGAGGCTGAGAGGGAAAATACATGGCTGGCTGGCTAGCTGGCTGGCTGGCTGGATGGATGGATGAGTGGGTGAATGGATACTTGACAGACAGATAGATAAACAGACAAAGATTGTCATGTTATAGATTTTATAAAAGTACATAAAGTTACATCATAATCAGTACAAAATACATATATTAAGCATCTCCAGTATATGCACAATATAGGTCATGATTATAATATGTTTACAATAAAAGATTCATTTCATATATAATCTAATCTATTGAACTCTTATTAAGAGATTGGTACTATGATGTAATTATTCGATTCAAAGTTATTCTGTCTAACTCCTCTCCTCCAGGTGTCCAGTTCCCTTGCCCAGGAGAGAGGAGAAGACATCGAGATGATCAGAGCTGCCAGAGTAGCAGCAACAAGTGGAGGGTCCAGCCCCTCATCCAGTGGCTACGGGGGCAGATCCAGCAGTAGGAACAGAAGCTCTGGCTCTTCGGGCTACCGAGTGGTCAGACATCCGTCAGCCAGTGTTCTGAGGCAGGCACGGTATACTGATGACTCCAGTTAAACACAAAACAATCTATGTCGAAGACTCTAGTTAACATATGCAAAACTCTATAATTATGCTGATGACTCCAGTTGAACACAGGCACAACTCTATACTGATGACTCCAGTTAAACACATGCACAACCTTATACTGATGACTCCAGTTAAACACAGGTACAACTCTATACCAGAGACTCCAGCTAAACTCCAATCTGTCTACTGGGATAGCTGTTGGGTAACACTGCAAAAGAGTAGCTCTGAGAGATGGTAAAATGATATTTCTTAAAATTTTCTGATGTGGGATGTCGGAGAGAGTGAGATGTGTCTCTTCATCACTTCTGAATCGCACAGCTGTGGAAGACTGAGGGATTACAGTCCAGAAAATTGCTCAGCTGGTAACTCAAGAGTGACTAAGACAAACCATTTCATCACTGCCCAGCTGCAGCTATGGAAGGCTATGAAATAATATTCATAAACATGAAGTTTTGAATCTCACTTTGGAGAGGGACTTGGCCACATGGTAGCCAAAATCAGATTGTAAGCACAATCTATGTCAGATCTTTTTAAATAAACTACATGGAGATTTACTCCATGTTTGACTCTTGCCATGCAGAGCACTATTGTTATACCAATCAGTTTACAATGAAAATCCACATTGTGTGATATGCTTGCAGTGCAGTGACTTCTGTAATGTAAACAGAGAAATCGGAGGTCTCTGTGGTATGACAACATACAAAATAGTAACAATTGATGAATTCATCGCCACTATGTGAACACTAGGAGATCAAAGACAAATCCATGGTGGTGTGAAATCCTAGAACTTCAATCTGAGGCATTGTCTGTGTGACACTTTTCAGTTGCTTTAGAGTTACAGGTAACTATCTGAGGCATATGTTTGCTTCACAGGTTGTTTTACAACTGTCTACCTGGTTATCAGTCATAATCAGAACTGCTACCATGGCTCTGAGTGTGAAGGACTTTAAGAATGATACTTAATATTTCCCATGGGTCATCATAAGGAAACACTGATGTCATTTAAAGCAGGTTTTAGACTTAAGGAATAGTGATTTTTTTTTCTTTCAAAACCCAGCCACTTTTTTGATCACACATAAATAACCTATACTTGTATAAGATATAAATAATATTATTTCACAGCTCCAAGGATTAACTCGGTGTGACAGCTGGTAAAAACTCAAACCCATACTTTGATCACTATGAAACACGGTTGTAAGGATTGTTACATAGTATGTTTTGCCATAGATTGTAGCTACTACTCAGCAAAACACAGACTCATTTGGAGCTGGGGAAGTCAGATTGTGTTGCTATATTTATGAGCATGAGTTAGCCCATCTGAATCAGTTATGTAAGTTTTTTAAATTGTGAAGCGTAGACTACAGCAGTTCAGTGTGTGAAAACTGAGAAAATTAATTAATCAGAACTGAGTCCGGGGAGCTCTTTATCCTTTTCTTGCATAATGAGTCATGTAGCATTTTATTACACTGCAGTTATGGAACAAATTTGATTGGTGATATTACAGTTTCATTACTGTATTGCCTCATATGTTAGACGTTGTGGGAGGTGTATGTTGGCCTTATATATGTATCCCATCAAGTTAATATCTACTTGTTTTTTAATGTTGCATTGTGCTGGGCATTATGTGTTGAATAAAAGAGAAGCTGGTGCCAAATATAACAGCATAGAAAGTGGTGGGATGGACATTTCACTGGACAGAGCTGACATATTCTAAATAAAAAAAAAGAGAAAAAATATACTGGAAGTATTTTAATATGGAGTTATTCTAATCATGATGAAAAGGTATTAATTTTTTTATGGTTCGGAACAGTGCAATTTATTTAACAGAAAACTTTTAAAAATCCATTATGTTAATTTGAAGCAACCATTTTCCCAACAGAGAAATGTTTTTCCTGCTTCTGACTTTTTGTAAAATATACAGTTTCTTGTATGATGTGAATGCTTATTAAGTTCATGTATGAAACGGGTGAGGCAATGGCTAAAGAGGCAGAGGACGACATTAGTTGATGTCTCAGTCTCAGCACATAAAATGCCCATCAGTCTCTCCTGATCAAGCTCACACGTTTGAAGAAACTATTGTGATGGGACTGAGGATATATAATGCTTGTTCTCTGGTCATATATTTGTGTCTTCATCTTTTAATGTTCTGGAGTGGGAGAAGGGTTTGTCTTTTTGTGTTGCCATTTGACAGCGCATGATACAGTTATGGCTATAATGCACCGAACATGGTTGAATATGTTTATGAGTTATGGGTTATAAAAGCCATATCAAAGAGTGTGCATAAATTGGATATCAGATTGTATAGGGCGTAGCGAAGGATGGAAGATGTTTATTATTGTACATTATATAGCGATATGTGTGAGTCCTATGTTCTATCTGCTGGAAAAAGAAATTTGATAAAAAAGAAAGACACAGACAGTAAGAAATAAAGAATGGAAAACAAGAGTGTAAGTTATCAGAAGCTCGTATTTTGCCTGTAATGACTGAGCAGTCAGATTTTATTTGTCTTTCCTCATGCTCGCTCTTACTTTGTGGTGAGCCAAAACTTCGCTGCAAATGTTGGTTTTTGCAGCCATAGTTTTTGTCAAAGATCAACATAATATACATATAATATCATGTGAGGGACACAGTAATGATAATGGAAAAACTGAAATATTTAAATGTTTTCATTGAGGTACATAGAGATACAATATACAGTAACCAATAATCACAGCTTTTATATATATATAGTGATGGTATTTCATGCAAGGAAAAATTTTTTAGGGGCCCGAATATATTGAAACATCTGTGAACAAATTGAATGTATTCATGAAAATTTTTCAAAGTAAAAGTAATTAGACAAGTTTTGCTTATTTATGAGCAAATTTTTCATTTTTGAAATTTCTGTTTTTCATTCATGGAAATAAAAATAAAATACCATGGGTATTAAGTCAGTCAGGTCAGGAAAGTAAAGTAAATTAAAAGTTCACCTGTTTTCAGACAATCTATATAAGTAATTTCCTCTTGAATTTTTTGAAGAATTGTGGACTTCATCTGGAAAATGAAATGAAATGGACTAGGGCTGAACAGCAGGCAGCACATATTGCCAAATGATGAGGCTGGTACTGATATCATTTCTATACAAAACTACAGATTATGTACTGTGTTATATCTCATTGATAATAAAAAAAATAGGCTGACATCGTCCTTGACCTTGTTACTGACAAACAATTTCTCAGTTGTGCCAAATGACATCACAGTAGTGGTACATCCTTTCTGATGTCGCAATGTCTCACGAGATTGAATTTATCAGGAACTATATCCCATAATTATGTTCATATGTGCTATCAGAATATTTCTGTGTATATCTAGATGATATTGTAATATCAAACATATGTGAACAAACATATTACTGCTTTTATGTGATCTTTTTTATCTTAGTCATGGTCTGTGGAACAATTTGGTTGCAACATATACTTTGACTTGAGGCTCACCTCAGCTATTTAGACGACCTTGCGTGACCAATGGTTGAAAAATACACAAGGCAACAAAATTGGTGAAAAAAAAGAAATATACAGCATTTTCCATTCTATTGATGTCTCTATAAACTTTATGAATGTCAAGAAAGGAGAAAAGACCAAACTTGAAAGTTTAGGAAGCCAATTCCACCTGCTCTTGATATGAAATCAATATGATATGGTTAAAAAGGAAATTGTGATTTCATTTAGATGACACTAATGCATACATACAGTGTCATTCTGTGTGTCATTTATTTTGTTTCATTTGAATCATGTGACTCCTGCAAAAGCAAAGGTTTGAAGGCAAATGTATACATTCATAAGAAATATTTTCAAATAGGGCGTAGTTGTAAGTTTACAGTGCATATAGACCAGTGTTTAATTATTCATATGAATTTACTATAGTGAGCAGGTCATTACTACATTGTAGATATCATTGTCTGAAACATGCCACTTTGAAGTCTTGAAATTCCAGCCCAGTGAAGTTGCATTAAAAGTCCAAATTATACATTTATTTTCACGACTTGTTGCAAACAGAAACAAATATTAAATACCATCCAAGTCCAAGCAAACTTCCTTACCAAAGAATGTTAAAATAGAAACTCATGTTAAATTTCTCCATGTATTTTTGTGACAAAAGAAGTGACTCATTAAATCATTGCTATTGTTAACAATTTCTTATGCTTAAGCATAACCAAGCATTTTTGTGAAAAGAAAAAAAAATATGCATCCCACAAAATTAATGACATTTTCTCAGGCAGATTTGAAATGAAGGAGGCTTCTATTTTTTATGTATATATGCATATTTATGTTTGTCTTTCTTTTTTTGTATGAACTCCATGATTTTACTAATATACAGCTTTATGTGACTGTTAAGTCTTTCACTTTGAGTTTGTAGATAATGGTCTGGCTATTGTTAATCTATTGCATGAAAAACTGGGACAGTTACGCATTTGAATCTGTGAATTCCTGTGAATTGAATATGAGAATAAATATATGCCTTTTGTGACCATGTACAACAATTCTTCTTGTTTTATAGTGTTCTGAATTATTTTTTTTTTTGACATGTAGTGCAAGTGGTACCAAATTAGCAATTAGTTAATGTTTTAAATTACTTTGTGAAAAGGAGTGAGTTCATTTATAAATAGGAATAATAGTACAAAGCTGAACCGCTGTGACAGACTGACAATTATGGATGTATTTTTAGTTTCTGTTATGAATGATGTGGCCTTTTCTAAATCTTTGAAGCAGCAAAGACCTAATTCTGATATCTTACTTCAGCAGCTTGCTATTTTGCAGTATTATGAATTGTGAAAATCCAAATGAATTGAACTGCCATGATAGACAGTTAAAGGCTGCATTTCTTTATTTCTTTTGAGAAAATGTGACCTTTCCAGAGTGATCTCCAGAACACTGTGCCTTGTGAAGCAATGACGACATCTTTCCCATCTCCTGCTGCACTTTGCAGCTTCTTTTGGTAGTAAGTGGGAAATATGCATGATAAAGTGCAGCTATCATACACTAAACAGCAGTAAGTATTCCTTGTGTAAGGAGTGTCCTGACCATAGAGAATATGTCTTTTTTTTTCAGTTTACTCTGTGTAAATGCTTGTTATGATTTTAGGGCATTTCAAACTTGTTTATGAATGCGCAATAGAGAAATGACAACAATATGTATCCCTCCAGACAAATCATTCAGCAATGGATTCTGTAATCATGGTGTGATGATGGAGATATGATCCTGCTGGTCACAGAAGGAAAAACCTCCTCAAGGTGGTATTACTGGCTATGAAGGTCATATCTGACTGAACAGTGTCCCACTAAAGAATTTAAACCTAGAAGTGTCAAGGTGTGCTCAACGACTCGCTCACTTTACTTTGCATTTTGAACAAGGTTCCAATTTATATATGTACAGAAATCCATTACAAACACTCATCTTATATTGCCATTCAAGTTTATACTGTTACATCTTTAACATGAATCCCGACCATTATGGAAACAATGACGCTGATAGTTTCAAATGGCAAGTGTTGGATTGAGCCTGAATATAATTATCTTCTTTTATTTTTCTATTGCCATTTCTCTGTGAAAGTTTTGAAGAGGACATTTTTGATCCTGTCTATTCCCAGGATGTCACACTCTCACCTTGCAACAACTTGATGTTGCTTCTTGTTCTGTACCCATGCATCTTCTATTTGATCTTTTTTTTCGACTCCGGATGTTTTAAAATTAAGATGATATGCAAAAACATAGATCTCACTACATTTGCTTTTGGTTGCTTTTGACAGCAAGTTTACCCCCTTCTATTGCAGTGATATGAAAGAACCAGTGCCAGGGAAGCAAATCTGACAGAAAAAAAAAAAAAAGAAACAAAAAAAAAAATGAAAGAAAAAAACATTAAATACAAAATAAATAAAATAACACAACCACAAAACAATAAAAACCCTCAAGGCATCTTTTTTTTTTTGTAGCTACAACCAATTTATTCATCAAGTAATTTGATGAGAATCACCCAAGCATTTCCACGGTAATTCCAAGTCAATGAAATATTGAATGATCATACTTGCAAAACATTTCATGAAATGTAGGTCGGATGAAATAATGATTATTACGTAAATAACAGGTCAACCAAAACGTGTCAAGGAGTTGTTAACAGATTCTAAAATTCTGTAAAGAAACAGAACTTTTCCCTCTAGTAATTTCATAATGGTATTCACAGATCAAATCCTTTATTTATATAACACATCCTACCTTGATCAATAAAAACACATTCTTACAGTTCCATAGCCAGAAAAGAAAGCTTAACTAATGAACAGTTTTACGGCATCTAATTACTCTTCATTTTCATTTCTGATATCTGTAATTGACTCATTGCTTTTTTTTTAATTAATGCCAAATGTGCCTGGTGCTGATATTTCAAACTGATATTCTAAACAAAAATAATAAAATACATGAAAAATATCGGACTATCATCGAGTGATTTTTCTTTACAGTTGCACACAAATTTGGGTCCAAAATTAGAAAAATATGATTTAGTCAAGTATTTTGGTCACATGAAGATATCTGAAAAAGAAATCCATGTATTTCAAAGATCACATAAGCAAAGAAACTGGATGATATACTGGTAATGCTGGAATTTGCACTGCTGTATATTTACCCATGATATGTCATATGTAAATCTCAAATTATGAACTATATATTCAAACCTGCTTAACACAAATTGATTTCTTTATCATTCATAACTGACTGAAAAGTGTAAAAGAGCTGTGACAAAATTACCATGAAAACACCCACCCATACACACACATACAAACTGTGATGATATAATCCGTCTTTCATATCATGATTCATCTATGTAATGTAAAGCAATTATTGTATACAGATTACGTTTCCCATTTCTTGAATTCCATGCCATCGGGCGGCTTAACTTCCACCTGTTTGGATCCGACCTCGTCCCAGTTGGTACTTAGCACTGTGCCTCCTGATTCAGACTGAAAAAGACAAAACAAACCCTGAGACTAAAGTAAAGATTTCTCAAAACCTATAATAATACTAAACCCTAATGCTGTGTTAAAAGTATTTTTCCAGTGAGATGTATCCATAGTTCTTGCAATCTTTTGATTTTAAGGCAGAATCCTCAGGTTATGCCTCATCACACAGTGATGCATGTGGATATATGTTTCTACTTACCTACAGCCACAAAAGGCTTTCTATGTTTGACGTTATTCTAAAAAACACGATAACAATTGAATAATAAACTCGTGAGTGTTTGATATGAATTGTAAATTCCATAGAATGAGCATTCAAAACACCAAACACATTTTCTTTGAGTAAAATTCAGTTTAATCATCCAAAATACCAACACTGAGGTTGTGCACTCTTACCATACACTTTGAGTCACAGAGCAGTATTGCCTTGAACTATCTTTGAAAATCTCCCACGTAGGCCATGGATTCCCTTCTAGTATTAATGGAAATTGAGAAAGTGAAAAAGTGAGCAAGGATGTAGAGAGAAAACTTACGAAGGATTTCATCATGGCTTTCTTTGTGTCGTCCGAGGCATCTGCGTACAGTTTTTGGAAGAACTGGTTGAGGGCAGCATCTCCCTCCAACTGCTCATTTTTTTCCTCCTCCGCCACCTCAGCAGCCAGCTTGTCCCAGTCTCTGGTATAGTGTGAGGATGATGGATAATGGGGACGCTCTTCCTTCACTGGAGCTGTGACATATGAAAAAAAGGAAAAAATAAAAAGAGCACAGCATTAGTATTAATAAAAGATGAAGGTGGATCTGTCCAAAGCATGGTAAAGAAGAAAGCAAGGAGAGATTTCTCCACAGTAGCCTCATCTAACCAATCATCGAGCAGAAACTCTTTAGCTCTTTCCAATCAAAATGTCCACTATTATGTGGTGGGGAGATGTCTTTTTAAGGCTAAATTTAAGGGTCAGGGTTCACGTTAATACTTTAGGGATAGGCATAGGATTACAGCTAAGGATAAGTATAGGTAAGAGTTAAGCACTATGCATAAGACATAAAGAGCCATTCTCTCTACGTCATGATAGTGCCTTCATTTGAGAGTGAAATACAATGAAAACAGGTGCTTGTCAAAACAAGACAACCAGAGAAATCTCGACGTTTTCAAAAGTGAGTGAATTTTTAAAGCAAAATGTTGGTTTTTTGTGGGTTGGTTTTTTTTTGTATATAAACTATTCTATTATTTCTATGTCCTTTTAGAAATATATCTTAAGGTTAAACATATTGAAACATATTGAGCAAAAGGCAAAAAACTATAATTTAGTGACATGATTATCTAATGAGGATCTTCAAAATTGATCAGCCATTTTCTTGACAAATTCAGCTGCAGCAGTAGTCAACCCCCCCCCCCCCCCCTCCATAATTGCAAATATTTCAGCTATGCTTAAGGTAAAACATTTTTTCACCAATAAAAAAAGGGAAATGAATAAGTTTTACTTGATAATATTAACTCTATATGCTAAAAAAAAATTTCCCAGTGCGTGACTTCACTGTATTGTGCCTCACTTTTTCTCAAAACTTAATTTGGTGAAATTCCTGTTTTCAATATTCGATAAATCCCAACTGCTAAAAAGCAAATGAATTAGGCCCAGTAAGGCAACATTTTTGTGAAACATCTGAGCAAAGTCATGGATGTTTAAAACATTCCACTCTGAAAATTGTTGTACACATTTGATCACCTAGACCTGGCAATAAATTCACAAAAGATCACCCCAATTTTGAATGCTTTATTTATTGTCTGTGATACTTGACATAAGTCAATGACACGATGCTATTACATCAAGAATATTTGAAGAAGATGAAAACACAGGTTTAGATATTATATTTTTAATATTTTAATTAAACTATATATCAATACAATGTTTATGGACCAGTCCTTTTCCCTTTTTCAAACAACACTTCTCGGTTGTGTTGTCCTTTTCTGAGTGGATCTTAAATGGGCCTTACATGACACATCACAGCTGAAAACTGACTGTAAACAGGAGTGCAAAATATAGCTTTTATAAATCAAATGCAAAAAAAGTTTCTCCATCATTCTACTTGCTCCCAAAATTATTGTTGCTGTAATGACCCATAATGTATGACTGTTCACAGCCCAGTATATACATGATGTAAACAAAGAAGGTCAAATGTTTTCCATCATGCCACAACTCACAATGTTAAACAAAGGAGTATTCACTATCAGAACATAAGGATTGCAAAACTCAGACAAGATCCATTGGAATGGCAGAGGGATGCTTTGTTTACTACTTAAGACTGCTCTTCATGGCGAGTGTCAAACCAATCATAGAAATGCAGAAAATATATGAGACACAACACGATGAAATCAAGTGATCATCAGACTGAAGCAGCCAGAGATATTAACAATTTCTTTAAGAATCAGTGAATTTTAACAAAAATCCTTTTTCTTTTGCACAAAGTCTATGCTTTTTTAAAAATGTATTTCAGAAATAAATATGCTGAAATATATCCAGTAAGAGCTCATGACCTAAATAAGGATTAATAAAGACTAACAAATTTAATCAGGCATTTTCTCATTAATGTCAGCTGCAGCAGCAGGCCATATCCATTATCTTAAACTGCCAACATTTCGACTTTTGCTCAAGGTAGAACGAAGTGTTTTTCACCAACAGAGTGGGAACTGAATAAGCTTCAATGTGATATCAATAGCTCTATTTGTTAAAAAAAATCAACCAGTGCTTGATTTCATCATGGCGTGTCTCGTAGTAGAATCCCTACCTGCAGCAGCTGGGAGAACTTCTGGCTCCTCTTCTTCTACTTTGCCCTCCAGCTTTGACCACTGAATTCCTTCAGTCTTCTTGAGTTTAATTTCAACCTGATACGATAAAACACATGTAAACACACTAAAATAAAAAAAAAAAAAAGGATAAGTCAAGCAAAAGCATCACACAATCACATACCATCATGTGGCTAAAATGAAAGCTGTCAAGTCTAAAGGGCTTCAATAAGTCTCACAATAGTATTTTGGCATAGAGTATCCAAGGGAAACAAGTCAGGTTATTCAGCACTGGGTCTATCTTAGTTTCCACTCCCTGATTGCTTCCCTTCATTTTCATCATTCACAAAGCCACTCCTTCCACAAGAGAGCAGAAATAACACTGAGGACATTTAACTTGAAGTACAACATTACTTTAAATTGACTTATGTGTACATACATTATATCTCAAGACTGGCCAGAGTTAAATATGGCTACATTACCTTGGTTCCATAGACTTTGGTGATGGTCTGCTGAGGGTCTACCTTATGGGCCAGTGCCAAATTCAGTGTAAGTGGTGAACTTGCTACTTCCCTGATAATGACCTGCAGCTGTCAGAGAGAGAGAATACAACCATTAAAATCTTGACAAAAGAGCTACTTGCAATGTTTATCTTCCAACTGTGACAACAATAAAAGGAAGGTTGCTTAATACATAAATTTCTACTCATGAAATCTATAAATCTGATGAAAAATTATAATCCCTATAGATCTGAAAGGTACTAAATGGTAAAAGCAATGTAATGAAATCTGGCACACAAAACTGTGAGGTAATGGTCACTGTTCTTATGTAAATAAACATACAAACGATTGATCTGTAACTCGAGGTTCTTCTTAAAATGTGACAATCAGTGACAAATAATCTCACAAAAATATCTGGACCGAAAATAATGGAACTGCCAAATTTCATTAAGGGGGAGGGGGGGTCCTGAAGGTGATTTTTTTCTATTATTAAAGATAGGCTATTTTAACCTTGTCCATGGCATTCGGCATCTTCAAATTAGAGGAAAACAGTGAAAAAAATCAACTTTTTCAAATAGTTGCCATGGCAACGCCGCCATCTTGGATTTT
>JBCEWB010097236.1:0-12251 GCA_039654565.1 Peronia peronii
CATCCATCTATCTATCTATCTATCTATCTATCTATCTATCTATCTATCTATCTATCTATCTATCTATCTATCTATCTTCTGTATGTATATATGCATGTAGGCCTACGTGTGTATGTTTGTCTGTCTGCCTTAATTAAAATGTTGTGAAAAGATATACTGAAATGCAATGGAGAGTTAAACTTACTTAACAAGATGTTTTGCCAATGTAAGTCAGCGCTGTCCCTGTCATAGCTTTGTCAGATGCAGCGCCACAGAGAGAGCTATGTTAAATCAACAGAACAAAATAGGGGAGATCGTTTCGCAGATTATCTGCCCCTCCCGAAAGAGGGACTCGTGTAAGGGGAGATCATTTTGACCAGCTCTATTACTTCCCTTTGCCAGACAAAAGCGGTGTTTAGCAAACAGCGTAAAGAGTACACAATCATTTTTATTTCTTGTCATTACAAAGACGGATCACTAAAAAATTTGATAAAATTAGAAAAGCAAGAAAAAAAAAACGTTCTCTTTACATCGTGATTTTTATGGAATTTTTCATGGCGTATGTTTTCAAGCAAAGGGCTCAAAAGTGATATTGTTTCCTCTTTACACTGCTTGTTCAATCCCTTTTTTGTCTGGTAAAGGGAAGTAATAGGCCTGAGCACAACCGTCTCCCATTAAAACTCATGATCGCCGCTCCAGCTCTTCCCCCGCCCTCTCCCCAAGGAGCTTATACTATTTATACAGGAGTGCGGACTCACGACGCCGCCTTAACAAAACACAACGTATCTAGCCGGCCATGGCCATGCGGTTAGATTTAGTATTGCTATACGTGAGTTTCGTTTAGTTTTGCACGTGGCAACATAACAACAACGGCGTTAAGTCTTAACGTTAAATAGGTTTCTTGCCCTCATGGCCATGGCTCCACATTCGGCACGCGTGATGTCATCAGTCCACTCTCCAGTATAATAGTATAAGCTCCTTGCCTCTCACTATGTTCAATCCCTCTAGACCAATGGTTCCCAACGTTTTTTTCCACTCACGACCCCTTACTCAAGAGCATGAAATCCACGCGACTTCCCTACTGTCTGCACCTAAATTTACATTTCATTTTCTGAAAATTAAAAATTTTCAAATTTCCTTTTTCATTCTGCATTATTCTGTGTTAGAGAATGATAAACAACACTTCAACGAGGAAAAATGTGTCAGGGCATAGAAAATGTGATCGGTGAGTCGAAATTAATTTTATCCCAAGTATTTCTACGAAGACTTCGCGACCCACTTGCCAAGGCTTCGCGAACTTCCTAGGGTTCGTGAAAACCCGGCTGGAAACCCCTGGTCTAGAAGCGAGAGGCGACTTCTCTTCTTTAGAAACATTTATGTAAGATGTCAAACTAGTAGCAAACAATAATATTATTTAAAAAAAAAAATAAATAAAAATACAACGAGAGAGATAATTAAAGATCGTTTTCTCAAACAGACGCAAGATGACGAAATCGATATCCTTTAACTTTGCGCCGATGATATCGTTTGAACTGACTAGTTACATATTCTGTCTGTGAGTAACAGAGCGCGCTTAATACAGTAAAGTTCTCCGAATGAAATCGCAGGCCGAGAGAAAATTGAAGATCATTTTTAAAAGGTAGAGTATTACGCACGCCCTTTACATTTTATAAGAAGCGATCTTTTGATGTATTTGTTCTTTTTTTTTTTACGTGTTCTCTTCGTGGGTGAGATAGCATGTATTTGAGATAGTTCTATTCCTCCCTCAAATTATTTATACATCTATGTATTAAACCAGAAAGAAAGAGATGAGGGTAGATTTTTTTTTTTTTTTTGTTTCAGATGAAAATGCCGCATGTCCGTTAGATTTTACCCAATGACATGTTTGACGTACATGATAAGTTCCGTCAGGAGTAAGAGTGCTCAGTGTATGCGCCCACCTTTTCTTTGGTCATTTCCCGTTCTACTTAACTCAAATTTGACATTTTGGGGGGGGGGGGGATATCTGAAAGCCTCCGTCTTAATTATGGACTGTTAATCTCTCTCGCTCTCTCTCTTTTTAGGTTTTTTTTTTTTTTTAGTTTTTTTTCTTCGACTTTAGTTCTAAGTGTGTGATCCCCCGCGGGGGCCCAGGGTTTACAAGCAGGTTCTCTGCTCCCACCTGCAGGTGGTGTAAGCCCGCCATCGGTGGGATGTCGCCCATGGAATGCCATCCTCGACGTTCCAGGAGAAACATCTCTTCTTCTTCTTCTCCTTGCTACTGTCTTCTGTCCCGTTTTCTTTCCACTCTTTTTCTTGACGTGTAAACGTATCTGACCGTGTTTGACATAATATAGCTGTGATCGTGGTGATGTGCCGTTAAATCCCAACACAAACAAACAAACAAAGTGTGTGAAATTTGACTCAGGTATTTTACGTTCTAGAACTTGATTTGAGACAGCTCCATTTGTGTTTGGAGCTGTTAACTCTTTGTGAAGGCTATTCTAAAAAGATTGATAAGAATGCTTTCCCTTTAGATTTTTTGTCTGATGAGATCTTTGATCAGAGGGATTATGCTGTATTAAGTGCCATAGTGCACCTTATCCAGCTTTCTTTCTATATCGACTTGAAAACTTGTCTGAAACCAGAGGAGCAGAATATTGCGAAAGGTCAAAGATGACGTATGCTCTTTTGATTTTACCCAATAAATCTTTGGATGTAATCATAATCATGTCACGGTCTCCAATAATCGCGTACATCATTTTCAGCATTTCTGAGATACTGGGGGGAAAAAAAGCTGATTAAAGCGTAAGACATTTGATGGCTATCTCAGTATGATTCTGTTGAATAAATGCATAAGTCGTTTGGTGTGTGTCTTTGTAATAACTTTATCGGATAGTTTCCACGCCCGGGGGATGCCAGGAGAACTATAGCATATACCATATTTGACCTTATGCCAATATGAATGAGCAGTAACAGTACTAGGTTGAGTTGTTACGATGTGAAACATTATCGGTGAATGACTGCTGCTGTACAAAAACTATATAGAAATAGGAAACAGTCAGGCAGACTGTGTTCCTCCTCAGGTGGGAGTAGATTTGTTCCGACCAGACAAAAGGCTGGAAATCCCCGTCTAATTTTAGTAGGGGGGGGTACAAACACTCCAAACTATTCACTACCACTCTCATAGAAAGACACATAAAAAATGCACAGGACCGGTGACACAAACAACTCTTCTCGGATTTCGTGGTGGAGCGGTATCAAACATCAGTGAGTGTTCTATTTTTAGAAGGTGGGTACAAACACTCACCGGGGATTTCCAGCTTTTTGCTTAGTCGAATATGACCTATTCATTCGATGTTCATAGAGTTGTTAACATAGGAAATTTCGATGGGTTAACAACTATGGCACTGTGGTGTACCATGTATTATACTGAGAGCGCCATCTCCAGATTGAAGAAAACACTGAGAGAAAAACAAAATTTAAATTTAAACATTTCAATGAAGAGCAAGATCAAACTCTTGTTCTAACATTCTCCATCTTCCAGCATATATGTCGACATGGACACTCACGGCAGATGAGAGAGGACGACGTCCGGCACAACAGACAAAATGCTTCTCCTACATCTTCGACATTTCATACTTGACCGCGTACCAAATGAAGACTTCCGAAACCCATCGGTCCATGTGAAGACCTTCTGACAATAGTCAAGAGCTGGATGCTGAAGTGGTACAGCCACATACATTCGAGATCTAGCAGCCTTGCAAAGACCATACTACAAGGAACCGTGGAGAAGACGAGAAATAGAGAAAGACAAGAGAAACGCTGGACGGACAACAGACCAGAGAACAGAACAGAGTGGACAGCGAGATCTCTTATGAAGACCCAAGTCCTGGCGTATAACCATGACAAACGGAGACCACCGGTGTCATGCGAGACATGTCCCAACAAGCTGTTAAGAGCCCATAGCAAGGCCTTTTGGAAGCCAGTGTGTGTGTGTGTGTGTGTAGGTCAGTATGCGTGTTGATTGCTTCATCTTACGTTGCCGAAAACTTCGCCAAAAACAAGTGAAAGCTGGCAATGTTTAACTCTTCTTCTTTCCGGACACCTCCACCACCTCTTCCTTTCACTGCCTTACACAATCGCTCGGAAACCACCTCCACATGTCAACAGCAAACTGAAATGGGCGGTCTCACTCCAGCTCACTGACAGGACAAACATATCTCTCTGGCTTTCTCTCTTTGTCTATCTCTCTATCTGTCTGTCTATCTGTCTATCTCTCTATCTGTCTGTCTATCTCTCTGTCTGTCTGTCTGTCTCTCTCTCTCTCTCTCTCTCTCTCTCTCTCTCTCTCTCTCTCTCTCTCTCTCTCTCGCTTCGGCGTATTCATGAAGGCCATCACAAAGATACTCGTACAAACAGATAAGGTTCTTTAGCATTCCTAATTCACATTCTGACAAAGACGTTGATCATGATATTAATTTTGTTTTTAAATTACGTATGTAGCTTTTGAATTCTTTGAAAGTAGGGGTTATTTCTATTTAAAGTGCAGGTTCAGTTTGGTGAGAAGAATGTGAGTAAAAATTTGGGAATATGGAAATTTTGCCTCGACAGCGGCGTCACCCGATTTCTAACTGTCAAGACTTCTTTAACTTAATGTGTTTGATGCACGCATGGAAATGCCGAAATACATTCATCCTTATCTGAAAAAAAAGCCATCAACATCGAGCATCCCGACCCAAGAAGAAAGGGGACAGCTGAGTCACAGAAAAAAAAAAATGCTAGCAGGTTCTAATCTCTCTCATCCCCCGGCAAGGTCTGAACCAACGGGACCTACGTTTTTGATAAGGAAAGAACGCCTTACGAGTTCGCCACAGCAGCTCGTTGGCCATGATCTTTTCTACAACAGAGAACACCTGTCGGAATGGCATTTTCTGGTGCACGTAAAAAAAAAAAACGTTTTCATATGTTGGATATCTGTACTTCCCCCAAAGGTGATGAAGAATCGCGAATGAGGTGAGTTGAAAACACAGATGAATATCCTTCTGATAATGGCTTTCAAAATATCATTTCCCAGATAGTTCTTGATTTTCAAACAAGATGCTGTCAGACAGTAATTAACTGAATACAGTTATGTAAAGACAACAAATCTGCAGAACAGTGATGATGAAGATGGATATGATAAAGATGATATAAAGATGAGGAGGAGGAAGGGGAGACCACGCAGTGAAGTTTGCTGCTCTGGATGAAAAGCATAATTATTTTTTCTCCCATTGAGCATGTGGTGTTCTTTTTTTTTTTTTAGTTTTTTTTTTGTGGTTGAACATATTTTCTATGTATTAGATCTATATGTTTGTGGTTTTCATCAAATTGACGATTTGGATATCGGATATCATCCTCTGTTCTTGATAGTCAAGATATTCATGTAAACATAAGGATGACATTATTATTCTATCATGTACGTAGCTTTTCAATCCTGAGAAAGTACGATTATGTCGGCTTTCTGTTTTTGGTGAGAAGAATTTTTGTGAGCAGAAATTTGGAAATTTTGCTCTGATAGGGACATCTCCTGTGTCTATGTGTGCGCGTGCACACGCGCGTGTGTGTGTGCACATGCAAATTTTGGGAACGGGGGAGACGGCCAAGGTGGTTAAATTATGTTCTTGAAGAAGATAACGGTTTTATCTAAAAGAACATAGCAGACGGTGGCCTTGAAGCATTTATCTAAAAAAAAAAAAAAAAACAGAAAGATCCCACTGATGAAATATATTCTAAATTTATAATGTAGAAATGCCAAAATGCCACGTTGTAATGCACGTGGACTTATTTACCCTGCAAATAACCCTGTATGTAAAATCTAAACAGTAATAGTAAAAGAAAGAAAGAAAGAGAGAGAGGGAAAGAGAGAGAGAGAGAGAGATCAATTATGTCGAATATCTGAATACATGTTTAATACATGTATAGATCTCCACTATTAATATCACTATTATATCTCCACTATTATTACGTACTTTAATTCACCCTGAAGAATAGTCTTGCATGCTATGATGCCAGCTTTTGACCAGCACTGTCTAACTTAGTCTTCGGGCAAAATAATATCTTTACCTCCGTTAAAAAGAAAAATAAATTGCCCAGCCTCGTGCACCTGATGTAACATGTGAATGCTTATCGCCTCTGTTTTTATCATTGACCTGAAAAGTGGAAAACAAAAAATATGAGACTCAACCATCTAAGAAAAGTCGATCTACATTTCAGAAGAAGAGGGTCTTCGCCCGTACTTCTTTGAGGTTTGTTTGAGGTAACAGAGAGTGAAGTTGTTTGTTTTTTCTTAAGCCTTTCAATCAGTAGAAAGCAGGATTATCTCGGTTTAAGAGGCTGCCTGTTTTTGTTGAGAATTTTTTATGAGTAGAAATTTGGAATTTCGAAATTTTGCCCGGACAGGGGCACTCCGCCTACTCTTCATTGAACTGCCAAGGGTTCTTTAACGTGCATAACGTACACACGGGACCTCCGAAATATATTCGCCCTTATCCTATCAGGAAATGAAAAAGAAAATTAGAAGATTAGAATATGCAGTTTTCTATTTTCAGTGACTCAACTGTCATTTCGCTTCTTGGATACCTGACGTCTAGCCTTCTCATATATGGATAAAAATATTTCGAGCTCCTGCATGTTCGTATGTACATTGGGATATTAAAGAAGTCGTAGCAGTTAAAAGGCACTGAAAGGCTACATAATAACAATTGTTATTATTATTATTCTTTCTATTATTTCTCCCTCGCGTTGTCTCTCCTCCCTCCCCCCCCCCCCCCTTCCATGTTCTCCTTAACAAAAGAAAATAAATAAAAGAGGAAGGCCTTGAACTACATGTTACTGCCAATCGCGAACTAACGTAATAAACCCCCAGATTAAAAAAAGCAGGAGACCATAAAATGCAGGTCTTTGCCAGCCCTAGCCTTAACCTGATAGTAGACTGCGAATGAAACATTAATGACTTCGTAATATACAGCTACCACTGCTTTCTGTTGTTGTTTTATTTTACTTTTACTGTTGTTGTTGTTGTTGCTGTTGATGTTGTTGATCCTTTTGTTGTTGATCAGCTTTTAACCCTAGTTACATAATTTACCATAGTATTCATTTTGTGTACACATGTACTTGTTACTACTAATCTTGAACGTCATTTACCGTGATTGGCGCAATGTAGCCGTAATCGTACTAATGCGCCGTTAAATATAAACCTTTAACCCTAAAGCCGTAGTGTTCATAAAACAGCAATAAAAAAGTAATGCAACAATAGATCTGAATTTTAAAAAGTAAGACTTTAGTATATAGGTAACTGCTCCCCCGAAACCTTGATGCAACAATCCCGATATATCAAATATAAAAAGGAAGACCTTACTATATTGCTGGTCCCAAACTTTATTGTAATATTGGGTATGAATATAAACAAAAACAAAAACAAAAAACAAAAGAAAACAAAAAGGAAAATCAAAAGAAAAAAAAAAATCTCAATATATACATGCTACCGCTGAGAGAGTGTGTTGTGTTGTGTTGGGGTTTAAACGACACATCAGCACGATGACGGCTATATTGTGTCAAACACGGTTGGATACGTTTACACGTCAAGAAGAAGAGAGGAAAGAAAGCGGGACAGAAGACAGTAGCAAGGAGAAGATATGTCTCCCCTGGAACGTCGAGGATGGCATTCCATGGAAGACATCCCACCGATGGCGGGCTTACACCACCTGCAGATGGGAGCAGAGAACCGACTTATAAACCCCGGGCCCCCGCGGGGGTACCGCTGAGAGAAAACGATGCAACAAACCGGACAACCACCCTCAGGAGGTTGAAGGGCATAAACAGAAGGAAACGAAAAATGGACAATAGAATATGCATAACGGTTACGGTTTTGTTAAGCTTTTCAACCTCCTATCGTGGTGGTTATCTCAGCTGTACAAAAACGCACAAAAGTATAAGTTTGCGAGCTCAATATGCTTTTTGTCAATTTATATGCATAAGAAAAAGGAAGACTTTGTTATACAAGTTACCGCTTACCAAAACCTTAATGTAAGCGTGAGCTACTGGCTGACTTTCCACGTTACCGCTGGCAAGCGTGGGCTGCCGACTAATGGGAGCTGGTTGTGTTCAGTCCTATTACTTCCCTTTACCAGACAAAAAAGGGATTGAACAGGAAGTACAATGAGGGAAAAAAACACTTTTCCGCCCTTTGCTTGAAACATACACCGTGAAAATTCCCAAAAAATAAAAAGTATAGTATAAAGAGAATGTTTTCTTCTTTCTGTTATAATTTTATCAAATTGTTTGGTGGTCACTCTTTCGAATGACAGCAGTAGAAGGGTTTTTCCCTCTTTACACTGCTTGCTCAACATCTTTTTCGTCGGGCAAAGAGAAGTAATCAGGCTTGTCAAAATTCACAAGTCCTTCTTTTGGGAGAGCGAGTCAGGGGCTAAACGATCTCCCATTTCATCAAGTTACCGCTAATTTAAGAGTGAGCTACTGCCTTATTACACAAGCAATCACTAACCAAAACTTTAAGGGGGAGAGGGTTATGGGTCCTGAGAGTGATTTTTTTTTTTTTTTTTGAATGGTTGAACTTAGGACTGTTTAAGCTTCAAATTCGGATTCAGCATCATCGAATTTGAGGAAAAGTGTGGAAAACATTGTTTTGCATCCGGTTACCATGACAATGCCGCCATCTTGGATTTTGTGTCTTGAAAGTTAGCTTTTTTCAAAAGCCTTGGGTCCTAGAGTATTCAATATAATCGTTTGGGAATTTGGCACAGCAATAAATTAGCTCTATATAAAGAATAATATGCATTTATTGCTTGGTTACATGCCATACACTGTTTGTCATACATTTTTTAAATTACTATGTTAGTTGACGGATCTATATATTTCTCAAATTTCGGCTAAATATCCAATTTTCCTTACAAACATGAATAAACTTTTGAAACAAAGATGCATATCACTGAAACATACAACCTATCAAGCATATATATTCAAAATGTGAGGTCAATTGGTTCAGAAATATATAAGCCTTGGGGATGGAAAAAACGTACATTTTGAGAAAATTGCAATTGCATTGTCATAATCTTTCTATATAGTCTCTTGGTGGTGCCGTGGTGG
The DNA here is from genome assembly GCA_039654565.1 of Peronia peronii. Taxonomy (NCBI): domain Eukaryota; kingdom Metazoa; phylum Mollusca; class Gastropoda; order Systellommatophora; family Onchidiidae; genus Peronia; species Peronia peronii. The sequence goes on from JBCEWB010097236.1 coordinate 9,106, forward strand.
AGCCGTTTCGGTGTCATTTTGGAGCATAAAGTAGATATTTCTGGCCTCAACCGGTATTTGTCTCATACCGGAAGAGGTCAGAGTGTCTAAAAATAGCAAAAAACCCATTTTTGATATTTTGATAATAAAGTCCCATTTTCAGGACCTTCCCCTCCTCTCATCCCTTTTAATGCAAGCGTGGGCTACTGGCAGCCTATAAAATAACCACTTGGCGGTAAAGCTACAACAAAGCAAAAATAATACGCTAAAAAAGAAAGAAAGAAAGAAAGAAAGACCTGGCTGCACCAAAAACCAAGCACAAGTACTGGTCATAAAATATCAAGCTCATATCTACTTTTTTTTTTTTAAAGTGATAGCTCAGGTGGTCATATTCCATGGAAAGTTGTCTACAAATAGAATTAGATCTATTACATAAAATCATGCCAGCACAGCATACGAGATTTAACACTTTTTCTGCCAAAAGATACATGTATGCACTTACAGGTAAAAACTAGTTACCGCCCACCAACAAACAAGTTGGAACTGGCTCAAGCAAGATTTCGGTGAAAACCAGCACTAATGATTTCCACAAAAGAAACATTAAAGTGTTTGTATTTACCACTTCCAAAAACGGGCGGGGGAGGGGGGGGTCCCTTCTAAAATAACGTGATCATTTCAATTTTGTTCCCTTCCATACTCATTTGGAAAATTGGTAATATTTCACTGTGGGATTAAATGGCTGAACTTCAAGAAAATGTTGAAGAGAACTATTTCCAATGTAATTTCCGGTATACACCTCGTTTGTACAATATAAGAGATTTTTTTCTTTCCTTTTTTTTTTTTTTAAACAGGCTGCTAGAAACATGACTTAGACTCATGGGGCATCTTTTTGACAATGGAAGGGAAGAAAAATCAAAGCAACAGGCATCATTCAGGTCAGAATAATCTAATATTTCGAAACCAAAAAAACAAGATGACGTGTCTGTCATCACGGAACAATGCTGAATGTCGTGGTCACGTGTAAGCACGTCTGATGTTTACAGAACAGCTGATGGAAGTCTCAGCCTATGTGTGCAAGAATGACTGGTATGCTTTACAAGGTTGACTCGAATCTTGCGAGCCTGTCTCAAGAACCGCTGCCAGTAAATTGAAAAAACTGAAATGGAGCTAAGACATTTTTCTCTGATAATTAATTTGACCCTGATAACTGACAATGTGTTAGTTCACTTTCGTGATTTTGATACTGAAGAGTCAGGTTTTCAAGGGTCCTATTAATATGGACAAATTTAATGCACTATTTGATGCACTGTTCTAAGTTAGGAGCATCCTCCAATTAGAGTAGGACCCAGAGCACGAACTGTATATGGGACACTCGTATTTCAGTCTGTCAAGATTGAAGGAGTTATTGCGAACGCCTGCAGTCATTTTTCTCTGCAACACTTCCGATCCTGTTTTATTCTCCTATCATTTCAACATCTGGAAATATAGCAGGAAGAAACACTCGCCGATCAGCAGGGACTTGTATAACCTTCCGTTATCTGTCCTGGTCGCGTCAGGTCAGCCTAACTTACGTTATATACTGAGGGGCTGAATTGACAAAAATAGTAAATGCTCCAAAAGCGAAACGCCATACTTGTTGAGTAACAGAAATGTACATGAGACAAACGTCTGGAATTTACTTTTAATGAAACAGTTTGTTTGATGCTAGTAAATATAAATAACACTATAATATTATGATCACTGTCTTGTCAAAAAAAAAATACTCGAGTTCGAAAATAAAAGCAAAGCATTGATCGACTATAATATTTGGGGCCAAAATCTTGACTTCCTTAAGAAATAAATAAATAACTGCTATAGATATACATGTATATCTTACTTATGTTATAAATTTAAATCTGCTTCAGATGCTATAAGCATAAATCGCCGTTTACAATAACAACATGCATTAAATTGTAAATCATCTAGCGTGATTGATATCATATATAGTTACAAACATAGTGAATATATGCACTCCCAAACTATAAAGGGGACATTTCTTGCAGAACAGACGTCAGTTGTGTCACAAGAACCCCACGCTAAAAAAAAGTGGTTCATGTTTTATGACTGTGAGTGATTTGTTTTTTGTTGGTTTTTTTTTTGTATTGGGATTTAACGGCACATCAGCATGATTATGGCAATATTGTGCCCAGCACGGTGAGATACCGTTTACATGCCAAAAGATTGATCAAAGTATATAAAAGTATAATACCGTACGGGCGACGGTTTTTACCAGTTACAAAAGTAGTACAATTAGGTGCCGTCTATTTGGGCCTATTGGTGCAGCTAGACCTGGAGTGTATTTAGGCCCACTGATGCACCTCTTTCTCTCTGTCCGTGCGTAAGAAATTTATCGTATCCAGTTAGTTGTGTAACGTGTCGGGCGAGGGTCACCCCCTCCTCCCCCCTCCCCTCCTCCCCCCCCCCCCCCAAAACTGAGAACAGACGCTCCTATGTGCGAGCAAATACAAAATTGTTCGTCTTCATTATGTGGTACAACTTTTTTATTTGCCTATGCTTCCTCACTGCAGTTATAGGCCCAGACAGATACTCCGTTAAAATTAACATCTGAAACGTGGGCGTGTCACTTCACTCGCTGAAATTCCTTACTTCGTTCGTGTACCATAATGACTCGAAAGATAAAGCAGATTATAAAGTAAAATAAAGAAAAGAAAAAAGCCAGTCAGCTTGCTCAGTTCCACTTTGTCTGTGCCAAGGCTGGGGCGACCTGAATAATTTCCCTCGCACCATGAACCGGTCTGTGCTGGTAATTCGGAGTTCAACTGCGAGTGCGGTTTCGGTAGCCTAGAGTTTAGGCCATCAGATTAGAAATCAGATGTCCAAGGTTCGAATCCATTTTGTTCTTGGAAAAGACAAATTATATACATTTTACAAGGCAATCCACGAGAAATGGGTACCCGTGGACTGCAGACTCTAAAGGATTGATAAGAATCTGGGCGCCAAACAGGCAGCCGTAATGTATGTTTCCTGACAGGTCCAGAACGTACGCCAATGTCTCCAATAGATCTGTCGAAATGATAATACATGATAATACGCGGGGGCCCGGGGTTTATAAGTAGGTTCTCTGCTCCCATCTGCAGGTGGTGTAAGCCCGCCATCGGTGGGATGTC